>CM020513.1:16690000-16717500 GCA_009823395.1 Thamnaconus septentrionalis
TATCTTTTTTTGTAATGTGACTTTTGCCTGCTGTGGATTTACAGCATGGTGAGTTTTCCTGGTGGAACCTTCAGACTGAAAAGTGAGTTTCCAAGAAAATAATCAGTGATAAACAATAATCTCAGCCTGCTGGGACAAACCTCCCTCCCGGCCCTGCTGGGTTTATCATCTCTTAGATGTTCTTCAGCTCTTCATGCTGGTGGCTTCCTGTGAGCTGGAACTGACTGTGGCTTTCCAGGCAACAGCGTGATGCTACCTGAGAATGGTGCTTAAAGACGCTCGCCAGCGCTATGAGAGAGTGACAGAGGAAAGGGAAAGGGGGGGGTGGAGGAGGTGGAGGGAGAAAGGTCAGAGTGTGGAGGTGGAGGGCTGGAAGGATGGAAACGACAAGGGAGGAGGAGGAGGAGGAGGAGGAGGAGAAGGAGGACACCTGACCTGCCACTGGTCTGGGCCAGGCTGCGGTCACTGATTAAAGACCTGCTTGGCAACGGGTGAGGTGGGGGAGGGATGGGTGGGGAGGGGGTGACCAGGCTCGGGGGCAGCGGGCTGCTGCTGGGTGCTGCTGATGGGGCCAATTAAAGGGGAGGAGGGCAGATTAAACAAGGTTCTTTGCTTTGTGAATCTTTCATGCTGGCTTTCTGAATTATACATCTGCTTTCATAAATGTTTGACTGGCCGTGATTATGTGGCGGCGCCTTGTCATTGTTTGTAGTAGATGTGTGTGTGTGTGTGTGTGTGTGTGTGTGTGTGTGTGTGTGTGCTCGCATGCGGGCATGTGTGTGCGTGTGTGTGTGGTTGCACATATGAATGTGACAGGAAGGAGAAGAAAGAACATCTCTCCAGGAGACAACAATCCCCCCTTCTCTCCCTACACGCTGCCCCCCTCCTCTCCCCCACACCCTCCCTCCCCCTTTCAGCTTCGCAGGTCTCGCTTGATGTGTGTATGTGGTGTCTGTACCCTTAAGTGTGTGTGTGTGTGTGTGCGCGCTCCATGTGTGAACGCGCTTGCATGTGAATGGGTTTGTGTGTTGTGTGTGTGTGTGTGTGTGTGGCTCCTTGTTGTGTTGCACCTTTCTACTCTCTCCTTGAGTGTGTGTGTGTGTGTGTGTGTGTGTGTGTGTGTGTGTGTGTGTGTGTCTCTGTGAGTGTAATTGCATGTGTGCGCTCTCATCATTCACACAGTGGAAGATGCCCCAGCCCCCCTCCTGGGCCTAACTGCCGTTGCTGTGGAGACAGTGTCAGCCACACGCTCGCTCCTCAATGATCATTTGACAATGTAGGGGGGGGTGAGGGCTAAAGGATGTGTGTGTGTGTGTGTGTGTGTGTGTGTGTGTGTGTGTGTGTGTGTGTGTGTGTGCGTGTGCAGTGCGGAGCGATTAGTGTGTGATTAGTCAGGGTGGAAGGAGAGGAGCAGAGTGAGGATGAGACAGGAATGAAGATTAGAAGCAACAATAAGGAATCTGGCTAATGATTCATTTTATCAACACGAGAATCTTTTAGAAAACTGTCACTGCTGGTGGCAGTGGGGGAAATGAAGGAGTGTGTGAGACATGACAGACAGAGAGTGTGTGTGTGTGTGTGTGGTGCAACTCACGCACTGCTACCCGGAGCACACTATGACCTTAACGCAGTATCATAAGAGCACATAGTATTTGACCATCTTCCATCGTCTCTGCAGACCCCCTGGTGAAATGTGGCTACGCACATGACAGTGGTTTCCAGTTGTCTCTCAGTGGTCTGTCACTGGATCAGCTGATAAATGCGCCCCTCCCCCACCCACCCACCCACCCACACACACACACACACACACACACACACACACACATATCCCACCCTTGTTCTTTTTTCCCAGAAGAAGACTCATCAAGAAGATAGAAATGGACGGTTAAAAGATGAGGCAGGCAATACTATACAATAAATAACTTCATATTGCACACATGCAAAATCAAATTTCAAATAAGAAAAAAATAAAAAAATAAAAAATAAATAAAAATAGTATGGCTCTTTTTTTTTTGCAGCCTTCTGATTTAAATTTCAACAGTAACCTTTTTCCATGGGCTAGTAATACATACATTTGAAAATAAAGTGGAACAAACAGAAAAATTATTCGGATAATTTTGCACAACACGATCCCTTTAAAAATCCCTTTAAAAATGATATATTTTTAAAATGTACTTTATTACTGTGTCATTGATTAGAGAGGATATTTAGAGCAGATAAAACAATACAACAATCCCCTCAGATTGAGCTCTGAGCTGCAGGCGGCGACCCGGCAGGCGGAGATAATTCATCTCCAGCGCTCACAATGTCACCGGGTCAGAACCGGTTCAAACAGCAGCCGTGAGGAATGGACACACACTCCCCATGACGTTTGTGTTTCTGTCAGTGTGTGTATGTGTGTGTGCATTCTCCTCTAGTGAGTCAATAGGCTGGGAAAGGCTGTGTGCTGTTGACGTGTGTATTAGCCTGCCACATTTATTGTCTGCTGTGGTATTTTCACAGGTTGGCTGCCTGTGTTTGACTTGACCCCTGCATTGATTTCCATGATATGTGTCAGAGCTGCAAGGACGCCGTGGCGGTGATTTATGGAGGGTGTCACGTGAACGCACGCGCACGTGCACGCGCACGCGCGCGCTCACGCGCACAAGTGCTGCAAGTGCGGCATTTGATCACTTCAATCAAAGTTGCAGCTGTTTTATATGCACAAACACCAGTTCACTTACCCAGTTTTGCAATGACATCAACAGGCTTGTTTTAAAAATAAATGTTAGAATTGATTTATTTATTCTAAATAAATACATAAATAAATAACTATTAATAATAAACTAAATAACTAATATATTATTCATACTCTTTGTAAAACATTTCAGTGCTTGGAGAGAAAATTGGCTCGTTTCTCACATTTTCTATGGCATTTATATTAAAAGTGACTTCCGTTAATGACCGCTGTGTGTGTGTATTCAGACCTTGCAGTGGCTCTGTCTCGCTGCATCTCTCCAGTCCAATCCTCAGCCTCACATTCTTTATTTTAAGTAGGACATAGGGGCGTTGTGTGCTTATGTGTCTGTGTGTTGGTGGGTGGAGGAGCTGCTGGCATTGCAAACACGCGTGTTGTGTGTGTGCGTGTGTGCGACTGTGTTCCTGTTTGTACTGGGCTGGGGCCTGGCTGTGCTCCTGCAGGAGTCGGAGATGGGTGCTGCCTCCGAGGGAGGCGGCTGTCAGGCTCTGTTGCGCTGTTAATTGTGCGAGCGTATGTGTTTGTATGTGTGCATGCGCAAGAGCGTGCGCGTTTGTGCTCGGCAGCGTGCGCAGATGAAAACAGGGTCGCGGCGCTCCACCTCAAGGGCGCCGTTATTAATGAGATGAATAAAAGACCATGACAACAGCTTGATAACACAGAGGAGATAAAAAAAAAAAGAAGAATAAATCCACACAAACATCATGTGGGAGCTCGGCTGCGACTTTCTCTTTTCCAAGGGAAGAAGAAGAAGAAGAAGACAAAAAAAAAAAAAAAAATAGGGAACAGAAGTGCAAAACAACCATAATCTATTTTTTATGTTTGCTCGCCTCCAGAGACGGTGAGAGTGAGGATGGGAGGATTGGAGGATGTGAGCGAGGAGGGATGAATAAAACAACACGCTGACGTCTCAGCGCACAAGACAAACACGCGTAAGCAACACAAGCTAATTGGTCAAAGAGCCGCTGTCACTAATGAGCTCTTAATTAACAGAGGATTCACTTAAAGCACATGTGCACCCGACAACGACAACACAAACAAACACACATGGAGCGCACACAAACATGCACACACACACACACACACACACACACACACACACTGGGTGCACATACAGCCAAACATGGCCCACACTCTGATGTTTACATTCATTTAGAAGATGCAGGGAAGCTTTGATGTGAGACCTCACACACATGCGCACACAACACACACACACACACGCGCACACACACACACACACATACACACAACCACAAACATACACGTGCACACACACACATGCCGCCTGTTTGCTCACTGAACTGAGGAGATTGGGATAAATGCCAGCAGATTTTGACCCGAGGTGATAACGACAACTCCGGGAAGCCCACACACACACACACACACACACACACACTCATGCACACTCGCACAGACACACACACACTCTTGCACGCGGTCTCACACACACACGTACATAACAATAAGCAGTGTGGTGTGTGATAGTGAGCAGATGGCAGCAGGATTAGCCAAATGAAAATACAGCAGCTAGAAATTTGCTGGCATTAATATCTTCTTTTACGAGGAGGCGGAGTCCTCAACACATCAACTCCACACGTTACACGCAGGGATCTGCGTCCTCTGCCCCCTGCTGGTCCTGCAGCACCTGCATCTTCACCATCAATGACTGACTGGCTGTGACAACAGTGTAGGTGTGTGCTTTCTTCTTCTTCTTCTTCTCCTCTTCTTTTTAAGAAGCTATCTGAGACCTTCCCGCACGTTAACATCAACCGGTCTTGTTTGTTGAGAGTATAAAGACAAACATCTTAATCGGAAGCATCATTCCTGATATCCTCAGCAGGGTTAGAGCGGTGGAATGAATCAAGGTGAGGTCAAGGTCAGGGATTTAGAGGAGGTGACTGCATTCATGGCAATAAGTTGAAGAATTGAAAAAAAAGCCAAAACACAGAGTTGTAGAGGCCAGGATGTGGGCCAGTGGAGAGCGAGAGGCCCTCAGTGCCGAGTGCTCTGGTGCATTAACAGCCATTTAACAGCTAATAACCTGTTAACCTGCACCTTCCCTTTGTTTGGCGACGATTAAAGCCTCTTTAGTTGGATGTTGTAGCTGCTGCACGACGTGTTCGCCACAGCTGACCTGCTCCCCTGCGTGGCCTCAGGGCTGCTGGTGCAGTTGGCACTGAACCTCCACTGAGAACACTAGCATTGAAACAATAGCAGCGGTGATCCCCACTGCTTTGTAGACAAAGTGACTCACTGAGTGCACAGTATTGAATGGAGGAGGTGGTGGTGGTGGTGGTGGGGGGTTAAGCAGTTTCTCTCCTGTGTCTTTCTGACCAATGGGGGGGTAAAGGAGGTCAAGGCTGTTTGTTGTTCACTGACACTGGGGGGTGGAGGGAGGGAGGGGTAGATTCACATGCATTAACATTGTGGTCGTGCATCTGGCCCCACCAGTAAACAGTGAGCGAGAGGGAGCAACACACACACACACACACACACACACACACACAGAGCAGAGTGTGTGTGACTCTCTGCTCTGTGTGTGTGTGTGACTCTCTGCTCTGTGTGTCATTGCAGATGCAACTTGCTGGTTGTGCACGAGTCAAAATGTGGTGTTTGTGAAGAATAATAAGCTGAGTGTTGCACTCCTGTGGGGCCATACCCCCCCCCACCACCACCACCACCACCACCCCTCAGCACCTCAGCACCTCCCTCTCAAACCCCTCCACCCATCCCACATTCTGTTGCTCACATGCACCACCAGGTTACGGTGCAGCCTGCTGGTTGTGGGATCTTCTTGCCACCTTGCTCGGCTCCTGACTCGCATTTGCATAATCTGCATAATTATGCCATCTTTAATTGCCCACGCCCAGGTAAAGGATCATGTGGTTAAGTGGGAGATCATAATTATGTAAATAATTGGCCTGACCACAGCAAGCTGCTACACCCTGACACCCATCTGGACGGGGAGGGGGCGGGGGTGAGAGACGGACAGAAAAACAGGCAGATAAACGGAGGGGGGGTGGAGGCAAGGCGCGGGGGGTAAGGGAGAGGCGGTGAGATGCGATATGAGAAATGGTGTTAATGAGGACGGAGGAGAGAAAGGAAAGGAAAGGAGCGAGGACAATCCAGGAGGAAGTGAGAAGAAAGGAACATCTGGAAAGATGTGAGCTGACAGACAGGAAGTAGGAAGAGGAGAAAATTGGGCAACTATAAAGAGCAGGGGATGAAAGAGGACGTGCGTTATTGTCTATGTGATAATTCCACTGAGGAGTTTACTCATAAGTTCCTCTCTGTGACGGCTTGATTCATGACTTCCTGTCTTTTGTTACTGTTGTCAGCGGCGTCTTTGTTCCATCCAGCCGACATTTGTCGACGTCTCAGCGCAAACACCAGAGACGTCATAACAAGTCAGACTTTTGAGTGTTTCAGAGAAAAAAATTGAAAAAAACCAAACAGTATTTAACTGAATACTTTCTTTATTGGATAGACAAAAGCAATTTGATTAGATATTCATACAGATATTTCAACATATTTTCATTTCAGATGAAAAAAACCCAACATATTTACTCTCCAGCGTCCTCTGCAGGGGAATTTATGTGATGTGAGCTTAAGGACAAGTGGCTAAATATTGACCGCGACAATGTCAAATACATCCCAACACTGAGGAACATTTAACACTGAGCAACAGCCTGAAGACGCCACAAAAAAAAAGTGACACCATTAAGTTAAACTTGGCCCCTCGGTGAAGTCTAACATCTCCCTGCAAAGACACCAGCTCCTTCAGTGTGTGTGTGTGTGTGTGTGTGGGAGAGGGGTGGGGGAAAAGGGGTGGAGGTGGGGGTGGGGAACAAGCACATGCACGCACACACACACACACACAGACACACACATGCACTTCCTGCACCCAGTGCACAGATGGTAAAGGCAGCAGCCCCTTCACACACAGACAAAGGGAAGGTAATTCTCTCTGCAGGACGCGAGCAGAGCAGCAGAGCAGCAGAGCTGGAGCTGGAAAAGCAGCAGCAGCAGCAGCAGCAGCAGCAGCAGCAGCAGCACTGGCTCCCCCCCTCCCCTCCCTCCCTGCCCCCCCTCTCTCTCTCCTGCTTCCTGCTCTCAGCCCCAGGCCAGCAAACAGCACAGGAGCACTGACACTGTGTGTGTGTGTGTGTGTGTGTGTGTGTGTGTGTGTGTGTGTGTGTGTGTGTGTGTGTGTGTGTGCATGTGAGCAGCAACTGACTGGGCCTGCATGTGTGTGTGTGTGTGTGTGTGTGTGTGTGTGTGTGTGTGCCTGCGTGCAAGCTGCTGAAATAGGCTTGAGGATGAGAGAAGGGAGAAGAAGAGAGAGAGAGAGAGAGAGAGAGAGAGAGAGGGGGAGAAAATGAGGGAGGGAGAGATAAAATGAAAAAGAGAGCGAGAGTTTAGAGAGGGAGGAGGTAATAAACAGGATTAGTGCTTATCTTTACAGCACTGTGTGTGTGTGTGTGTGTGTGTGTGTGTGTGTGTGTGTGTTGCCTTAGGACAAAGTGACTGACTCCAGCATTACCTTTGCCAATGTGTCTCCATCCCCAGGTATCTCTTCTCTCTGGACCTCATTTGTGTGTGCACTGGTACAACCACTGTGTGTGTGTGTGTGTGTGTGTGCATGTGCGTGTGTGTGTGTGTTTTCCTGTATGCAGGGGGGCCCTTTTGAAACCAGTTTCTTTTGCTGTAACTTGTGCACTTTGAGGGTGTGTGTGTGTGCGTGCGTACGTGCGTTCGTGCGTGTCTGTGTGTGTGTGCGTGCGTGCACAGGTGATACTATAGTGTATGCACTGTTTGCTGAAGGACTACTGATCCTGTTCTGATGTGTGTGTGTGTGTGTGTGTGTGTGTGCTTGTACGGGTGTGTTCTCCAGGATAAAGGCCAGCTGCCTCTGTGGTTTTTTTATCTCCACTTTCTGATCAGCCAACAAATCTGAATCCTCGTGTGCACACGTATGTGCGTCTGGCGAGTGGAATCCTCAGCGGTCGACTTTCAGCGCTCCCCATGGTGGCGCTGGTCCGGCGAGGCGGCGCCATCGCGATACTGTGACAGTGTTTCTGTTTGTAATCTCCTTCCTGACCGGAGCTAACAGGCGGCTGCTGCTGCTGCTGCTGCTGCTGCTGCTGCTGCTGCTGCTGCTGCTGCTGCTGCTGCTGCTGCTGCTGCTGCGGCTGCGGCTGCGTCTCACTTTCTGCCGATGGTGGAAGGAGGAATACATTTAAATAATCAGCGCTTTGAGTTCACGGCAGATATTATGCCTGACTGCTTTTGTAAATGAGCATCTGTGTGCGTGCTCGTGCGTGCGTGCGCGTGCACGTGCACGTGCGTCCGCCATGTGTGTTGGAGGCAGA
This sequence comes from Thamnaconus septentrionalis, assembly GCA_009823395.1. Classification (NCBI taxonomy): domain Eukaryota; kingdom Metazoa; phylum Chordata; class Actinopteri; order Tetraodontiformes; family Monacanthidae; genus Thamnaconus; species Thamnaconus septentrionalis. Next base: position 16,698,110 of record CM020513.1, read on the forward strand.
GCAAGCGCATCTGTTTTTGAAGACGCTACTCTTGAGAGATTTATTCTCGCAGAATAAAGAAAGCAGGAGGTGAGGACAAAGTGGGCACGCGCTTGTGTGTGCGTGTTTGTGTGTGTTTGTGTGTGGCCCTAGTCTGCATGTGTATGTTTGCCCGTGTGATGGATAGAGGGCTTTATGAGAGAGGAATAGGCTAATGAGCAGGTCTCCAGAGGCAATAAGATTCCTCAAGCTATTACTGCCGGAGTTCATAATGGCCCGTGTGCTCCCACTCTTTTACACGCTGCTTAATGGGGGGATCCTGCAGTCCACCGCCAAGTATAACGCACCTGGAGAATATGCACCGCTGTGCATTTTGACCCCAACACGGCGCACACGCACACACACACACGCAGGTGTGCACACACACACACACACACAGAGCAGCAGATGTTCACTCCCGTTTATCTTCCTTTTTTCTGCACCTGCAGTTGAATTTACACAGAAGCGTGTGTGTAAAATTTTTTTTTTTTTTTTTTTTTTACAGTTTATCTTCCTTAGGCACACACATATCTCGTGCACGACATACGCTCACGCCCGCGTGCACGTGGCTCACATAGGTCACAAAGGATGGAAGTGAGACACCCACCTCAGAGAAAACTGAGAGTGTCTGCCTTCAGCACGCAGCCAAACCATAAATCATGTCAGGCAACACTGGTCTCTGCAGACGCATGTGCACACACACACACACACACACACACGCGTGCGCTGCACAGGGAGACACACACACACACACAATGCTTGTTCACTCGCCTGCCTCTTTTCTTGTGTAGGTGTGGGTACAAGGGAGAGGGATTTGTGGATTATAAGGGAGCCTCACTTTTTCCTTGTCTTTTCTGTCGTTGCATCCATCAGTACTTGTTGTTTGCAGACAGTGAGCAGTGGTGGTGGTGGTGGTGGTGGGGGGTTGTGGGGGTTGCTCGTCAGCATTTACATGGGTGTCCATTGAGCGGCATACACGGGGAGCTTGTATTCAGGTCCTCTGTGTGCACGTTTTTTTTTCACAAGAGTCTTTGGGAAAGACTGGGAGGAGACGAGACGGCTCCTCCATTGAGGAAAACATCAAAGACGTTCGGAGCTGCCGTGTGTCTGGTATTCTTAGAAATGCAGGAGAAGGAGAGGAAGAAGGAAGTGGGAAGGTGATGGGTGGGGGGGCAACTAGTGGTTGAGGAGGAGGAGATGGAGATGGAGGAGGAGGAGGAGGAGGCGCATAGTCAAGGTAGGAATCTGCACTCGGAAGCGCAAATCGATGCAAAACAGCTGTTAAATAGCTGCAAAGTGGAGCAGCTGCTCGGGAGACGAGGGAAGAGGAGCGGAGGAGATGAAGGGATGAGAGATGAAGAAAGAGAGAGAGAGAGACGGAGAGGCCCAGGGGACGTGTTGAAATATTAGACTAAACGAAGCAGGCAGCGGACTCTGAGTCCGCCACCGCATCACATGACCACACTTTGAGCGCCATCTTCATTAAAGCATCAGCTTAAAGTCCAAAAAGACAAAATGTCAGATTCCAATCAGGAGCTTCTCCTCGCTGGATGACACATGGCACATAAAGATTTGCTTTTTATGTGCTTCCACATTTTCTTTGGATAGCCCCATTAAAGTTATGACTTTGGTTTGTTCAGGAGGAACTGGAGTCATTATCAGGAAGGAACATAGAAGCTGTAAAAAATGATTGCATTCATCAAGGTAAATAAAAAGATCCCTTTTTAGGTTTAATTGACCGCAGCCCTCGTCTCTGTGAATTCATTTCAAGATTTCTACCCAGTGCCAAGAGTGTTTGCACAGAAGCATGTGCACAAGCATTTTTTTTTTTTATTTCTTCACTCTCTGCTCAAAGGCAACGAACTCATGCGTGCGTAAAAATGACTGATACTGCAAATTTGCTTTGTATTTAGCCAGCAGTGGTCCTCGGTTCCACAGGTCATTTCAGAATATTTCACCTCATGAAATATTCACGCCACTGTTTTGACTCCAAGTAGCTCCTTATTTCAGCTTAGGTTTCCACTGTTGTTTTAGAAAGAAGAAAAGCTCCAGCACATTTACAACAGCTTCATTATTTCCCCCAAGAAATTCCAAGTTGAAACGGACATAATGCCAGTTAAATGCCCCTCATCATGCAACTCTCATGTAGCGTGTTATTTCCATCCTTTACCGCTTTTGAGTGTAAAAGTGCAAAATGGCCTCTGTGAGGGTTTGGACACCTAAAATAAGCAGAAGACTGTGTGGGTCCCAAACTGAATAATGAAGGAGATGAGAATGCTCTAATACAGGAGCATTAAAATAATCTTTGATCCTCGGGGTTCCATAAATTTTTTTTTTTTACTATATTTACTAAAACATCGCCATGACAACGGTGGCGACAATGCCGTACAAAGGGTAGCGGGGAGTGGTGTGAGTGGTGTGAGTGGTGTGATGGCTGGGACCAGCCTGGTGTGTTCAGTGGGGCAGCAGGAGGGACTCGACTCTTCTGATTGTCTCTAGTGGACAGTAAACATGTCCGGGGCTGTAGACATGGGGGTTGGGGGGCATGTGTGTGTGTGTGGGAGAGAGAGAGAGAGAGAGAGAGAGAGAGAGAGAGAGAGAGAGAGAGAGAGAGAGAGAGAGAAGAAGAGGAAGAAGAAGAAGAAGAAGAAGAAGAAGAAGAAGAAGAAGAAGAAGAAGATTTTACAATCACATTTATTTACAAAATACAGACTAATAAATTATGCACCTTTTCCGAACATAAATAAATGATTCAAAAAAAATAATAAATAAACTAAAAAAATAAATAATAATGAACAATAAACATGAAATCAAACCCAAGCTCAAAGAGACAACCCATTCACAAAAAAAACAAAACCAAAAAACAAAATTCAAATAAAAAATAAAAAATAAAATATAAAATAATAAAATAAATACATAAATAGACAAAATAAAAAAATAAAACACAAAAGATCACAAAACACAAATCAAAAGACAAACAAAAAAAAGAAACATTCAATCTTTGAGTGCATCCGAAAAAAATAACTCATTATTTAAAATAGCACACAAAGTATTCTTGTGGCACCAGATTTTTTTGAATCCGTCAAGGTCATTCACCATTTTGAAAAAAGAAAACTCGAGGTAGATTCGGGAACGCAGGTTGCGGCGCCACACCATTGTTGCATCAGCACATGCAAGGCATTCTATTTTATTTCTTCTTGAGATGTAGATTGCCATTTTCGCTTCCCCAACAATAAAATTCAAAAGTTGCCACATTTCTTTGTTTTTTTTGTTGTAGCCCGTACCATAAATAAAATTTGTAATTGTAAAAATCTGATTAAAGGAGCTAAAAACATTTGTTAAAACAATAAAAAATGCACTGAGTCTAAAACAATCAATAAAAATGTGAAAAACCGTTTCGCTGGAGTTGCAGAAGGGGCACTGGTTGGACACAGCAGGGTTAATGATTGAGATAAAAGCGTTGGAGGCAATGGCCCCATGCAGGATCCGCCACTGAAGATCTCCTGTTCTTTTTTTTTTTTTTCAATGGCGGCTTATACAGGACCCTCCAGTGAGGTGTACCTTCCAGTCTTTTACTCCAAGCACATGTCCTTTTTCCCAGAGTCTTTTGATTTAAAACTTGGGACGCACACTTTGTAGAGGTCCTTCTTTTTGTGTGACCAAGGCGAAGGGATGTGGTCTTCAGCAGAGGGCCTTCTGTCTCAAGGCGAGGGTGATTTTTAAAGCAGGAACGGTTCTGTGGCGTCTGGCTCTGTCCCCGACTCCAGCTGCATGAGATGACTTCTTTCTCCAGGGATAGTCTCTCCCTCCACAGCTGGAGTAGTCTCTCTGCCATCCTGCTGGACTGCAGGCCCAGCACACGTCCCACAGTCTGGTGGTCGCCAAGGGCCGGTCCTGCCAATCGAACCAGGCGCTGCAAGTCCACGGTTTTGTCTTGAGCAGAGCAGCCATCAGCCCGGGCGTGGCACCACTGGAAATATCTAATCTGGCTCCATGAATCAGCGGCTCATTTAAAAGCCAGAGCAGAGAATCGGAGGTGGTTTTTCTTTGCTGCTTCTAAAAAAGGCCCATACTTTAAAAACACTTTGATAAAAAGGAGGAATCCCATTTAACTTTAAAAAATTGGAATCTATTAAAAACAGAGCAGTGTCCAGTCCCAGTTTACTCACCTCTCTGAAGATGCAGCTGGCCACAACCCTCCACACCAGGTCTGTTGGACCAGTCAGGAAGCGTTGGATAAACTGCAGCCTGAAAGCTGCAGTCCTGCTGGCCAGGTGGATGAGGCCCTGTCCCCCCTCCTCTCTCGGTAAAAACAGCACCCCCTGTGGCACCCAATGCTTTTCATCCCAAAAAAAATTGATTATTTTTTCCTGGATTCTTGTGAGAAGTCCAGCCGGTGTATCTAAACAAGACAATCGGTGCCACAGGAGGGACGCAACCAGGTTATTTAAAATTAAAACTCTGCCTCTATAGGACATTTGTGGTCGTAGCCACTTCCATTTTTCATTTTTGTTCAATTTTTCCTCTATCCCATCCCAGTTTTTTTTTTAATCATGGCCTCGTTTCCGAGGAAGACCCCAAGATATTTTAGCCCCTCGGTCTTCCAGGCCAGGTTCTGTGGGAGGTTGGGAGGCCATTTTCCCACTTCCCCATAGCAATGGCTTCACTCTTATGCCAGTTAACTTTTGCTGCAGACATTGTTTTATATTTATCAGTTAAAATGGTTAAAATATCAACATCGCTCTGACCTTTTACTAAAATGATGGCGTCATCCGCGTAAGCAGATAAAACAATGTTGTTATTAAAACCAGGTAAAACCAAGCCATTAATATTAGAACGTATTTTAGAGAGGAGAGGTTCAAGGGAGAGTGCATAGAGCATCCCAGACAGAGCACAGCCCTGCCGGACGCCCCTCTGCACCCTGAAGGAGCACACAAACTGCCGTTGAATTTCAGTAGACTCTCAATGTCACTGTACAACACACGGATCATGGCAATGAAGCCAGGGTTGAACCCAAACCTCCCATGACTTTCCAGAGGAAGCTGTGTTCAACCCGGTCAAAAGCCTTTTCCTGGTCTAACGAAATGAGACCAGTGTTAATACCCAATGAGCTGGAGACCTCCAAAACATCCCGAATTAGGTAGACGTTGTCACCATGGACCTGCGGGTACACAGTAGGTCTGGTCCCGTGGATGACCTGCTCCATGGCTCTTCTCAGCCTGGAGGCCAACGTCTTGGACAGTATTTTATAGTCCACGCAGAGAAGGGACACCGGGCGCCAGTTCTTAATCTCCTGTAGATTTCCTTTTTTGGAAGGAGAGTTGTTATGGCTCTTCGGCAGGAGTGTGGCAGCGTGCCGCTGGCCATACTCTCGTTTAGAACGAGGAGCAGGTCAGGTCCCAGAGTGTCCCAGTACTCCTTATAGAACTCAGCAGTTAGTCCATCAATCCCTGGAGATCTTGCCCTGCATGCTCTGCAGGGCGGCTGCTAGTTCCTCCAGCTGGAGAGGCGGTCCAGCTGGGCATTAGTATCAGCTGATACTTGCGGCAGAGTCTTTAAAAGTCCTCCTCCAGCTCGATGTCCTCTTTGTACTCGGACGTGTAGAGGGCTGAGAAGAAGGTTGTCGCTCTGTTCCTGATCTCGCTGTTCGGTCAGCTCCTGCCCGGTGTCCGTCAGCAGGCAGTGGATGGCCTTGTGTTGTCCGTTTTTCTTCTCCAGGCCGAAGAAGTAGCCAGAGGGAGCATCCATCTCTGAGATGTTCTGGATCCGGGACCGGACCAGCGCCCCCTGTACCCTTGAGTCCAGCAGGCTGGCTAAGGCCATTTTTTTAGAGTTGAGGACTTCAATGTGTCCTCGATTTCCTGTGGAATAGCCAAGCGCTTCTAATTCCACTATTTCACTCTCCAGGTCTTTGATTGATCTACATGTATACTGCGTGACATTGAGAGTGTACTGCTGACACAGTTGTTTTATTTGTACTTTTCCATGGTCCCACCACTGACTAAGACTACTAAAATCTGTTGTTTGATTTTTAAAACGACACCAGAAAAACTTTAAAACTTCTTTAAAACCTTTATCTAAAATCAAAGCAGAATTAAAATGCCAATATGCGCTCTTTGGTAAAATATTCTTGAGTATGACATCGCATAAAACCAGAGAGTGATCAGAAAAAACAGATGGTAAAATTTTACAGTCTTTAAAAACATTAAAATGATGCTTAAAACAATAAAACCTGTCTAACCTCGCTAGAGAGACTCCGTTCTCTCTGAGGTGGGACCAGGTGTACTGACGACAGTCTGCATGCATCCTCCTCCACACATCCACCAGGTCATGGGAGTAGACCAGCTGCTTCAGCGTGTGCTGGGAAGCTGGATGTGGCTCTGTGTGGTTGCGGTCTAAAACCTCTTTTTCAGTACAATTAAAATCCCCACCCAGAATTAAATAATCCTCCGAGCCGCAGCTATTTAATTTATTATTAACAATTTCTAAAAACCTCTTCCTCTCTGCTCCATTGTTGGGTGCATATATGTTCATAAAAACCAGATTAAAACTGTGGAGTTTGGTTTTGACCAGCAGGCATCTCCCCTTCACCACCTGCTCAATCTCCACAGAGGATGGGGAGAATCTCTTGGAGAGGAGGATGCCCACTCCTCCACTTGCTGTGGTGTTGTGGCTTAAAATCACCCTGCCCTCCCACTCTTTCTCCCAGAACCCCTCAATACTTTGGTCACTGTGGACCTCCTGAAGAAATAGAATGTCCAAGTGCTTTCTTCTTGCTGTGTCCAACACAAGTGCCCTCTTTCTAGGTTCTCTGGCTCCATTCACATTCAGCGTTCCAATTTTTAAAACATCCATGTTTGGAATTAAGAAAGAAAAAGCACAAAAATTAAAAAATAAAAACAAAGATAAAAATAAAATCCCTGTCATCATTTTAAAAATTAATTTCTTTTCGAACTCTTATAAGGTGCTTCTTTAACGGAAAATTTCTTGTTCTGTAAGTTCTGATGAAGCTTTGTTTTTACAATGTGCTTTGCTGACAAGAAAAAGGTGACTTTGTCTGGGAAGTGCGTTTCAAAGTTAAGGTTTTAACCCCTTTGTTTTTTGCAAAAACTTTTATCATTTTTCTGAATAAAATTTTTCTCTTTGTTCACTAATGGTGTTGCTAAACCTATTTGTGACAGCGACAATTCGCTGCAGTCCGACATTGAGGCCTCACTGTCACTGCTGTCTTCTGCAGCAGCTCCAACCCCCAGTCTGCCAGTTTTCCCTCCGCCCTCACTTGACACTGTTTGTTTCCTTTTGCTTCGTCTCTGAGACGCAGCAGTTCTCCATTTTGGTGTTTCACTCATACCATCCATCTGTTCAGCCACACAAGAAGACCCACCACCAGTTTTCTCATCCACACCACCCAGTGCTTCAAACACACCTCCACCCACTATCATGTCCTCTGAATGATTGTTTTCTTTTTTTTTCCCCTCACCTGATTCTTCTACCTCACCCGTTTCCCTCACCTCACCTGTCTCCCTCACCACACCCGCACCCAACACTGCTACCTTCTCTGATTCCTCCACCTCATCTGCTTCCACCACCCCACCTGATTCATTCACCTCACCCGTCTCCCTCACCACACCCAGCTCCGCTACCTTTCCTGATTCCTCCACCTCACCTGTCTCCCTCACCACACCCAACTCCGCTACCTTCCCTGATTCCTCCACCTCACCTACTTCTAACCCCCCACCTGATCCCTTCACCTCACCCATCTCCCCTCCCTGATTCCCCGACTCACCTGTCTCTCCCAACTCACCCTCTTCCATCTCCTCGACCTCTCCAACTTTTTCCTCACCCACCTCCTGCTCCTTCGCTCCCTCTTCCCTGCTCGGGCCAGCGGTCTCCCCCGTATCTGCGGAGTTTCTCCGCCGCGGAGCGGGGACGGGCTTTCCGCTCGGAGCTGCCGCAGCCGCGACTGCCGCACCACCGACCGGACCCGTTGCGTCAGAACCCGCCCGGTTCGGACAGGCTCTGACGAGGTGTCCCTCCGCCCCACAGCCGAAGCATTTTACCTCCGATGATGTGGCAAACAGAGTATAATCGAAGTCATCCACTCGTACGATGAATCGATAGTTGAACTCCTCTGCCCTGTTGTTTAATATCATGTATACTTGTCGCCGATGCGACACCACATGGCGAAGCAGCGGCGACTTACAACCTGACAGAAGCTTGCGTATGGGGGAGACCACCTTACCGTGGCGGGACAGTTTCTGGAGCAGGAACTCGTCGCTGATGAAGGGGACGTTGGACAGGGTGATCGGGCTGCTGGCTGTGTCAGCGGCTGCACCGCCTCGAACAGCCCGTTCACCGTCACCCCGGTCTCCACCAGCAACTTCACTTGCTCCACCTTCTCTAAAAACAGGACCACAGCTCGGTTCATCCGGGCTGCCGATTTGACCGAGCTGTGTCCGATCCGTTCTCCTACGGCTAAAGCCACGTCTTCTACGTTGCATGAGGAGCCGGCACCCAGCTTGATGCCGTGCTTCCTCGACAGGGAGGAGAACCCTGCAGCCGTCATGACGGCGCACCTGGTCTCCTCCTCCCGACCAGACGGCGTCTGGCCGCAAAACACGACAAACAAAACACTAAAAAAGAAACTAACTCACACTAAAATAAACTACACTAATACAAAAAAACAAACAAACCACCAAAGTGTACAGAATAGAATAAAGTTGTAGGTCGCACAATCGCTTCCAAGTTTCTCTCTCTCCCTCTCACGCTCCTTCCGCATCCGAAGAAGAAGAAGAAGAAGAAGAAGAAGAAGAAGAAGAAGAAGAAGAAGAAGAAGAAGAAGAAGAAGAAGAAGAAGAAGAAGAGAAGAAGAAGAAGAAGAAGAAGAAGAAGAAGAAGAAGAAGAAGAAGAAGAAGAAGAAGACCTTTATTGATCCTACGGTGGGGAAATTTGCATAATTACAGCGGCAAAAAGAAGAAGCTACAGTGAGTGCAAAAAGATCAAGAAATATGTGAACTAAGGATATAGACAAAAATAAAAATAAAAGAGAGAGAGAGAGAGAGAGAGAGAGAGAGAGAGAGAGAGAGAGGTGGAGGTGGGGGGGTGGAAGAGCACATCCTCTTCTCCATCCCTCCATGTCTCCAGGGACCATCAGTGGAGCAGGTGCTCTCCTCTCCTCCTCCTCCCTCTCTCTCCTCCTCCCTCCTCCCCCACCTTCATACCCCGCCCTCCTCTGCCTCGCTCCTTTCCGGGCTCTGCGGGAGGACAGTTAACGTGTTGTCCTTCTCCTCCCTCACATCGGCCAGTGTGCTGCTGCTGCTGCTGCTGCTGCTGGTTACATCAGGAGGAGGAAGGAAGGAAGGAAGGAGGAGGAGGAGGATTAATTACTCGGTGATCGCTTGATTTCTTTTTCTCTTTTCTTCTTCTTTTTGAACTGAGGATGCGCACAAGGCAAAAGGTTCGCCGGGGCTCGACGAGGCGGTAAGTTGTCCGCTTTTCTGCTGTTTCATCGCGAACATCTCCTTGGTGGTTTTGTACAGCGGAGAAAAAAAAAAAAACACAAGTTGTTTATCCAGACATTTATTGTCGACCTCGGCGGGAGGTTGAGGACTTCTCTGCAACTCCCAGAACCTCTGCTGGTTTTATATCGGTCCGATAACGTCGTTGTGTGACCACTCTTGTTGTGTTTCCCGGTGTGTTTTATCATCGCAGAGAGAGTTTCACTGTTTATGCGAGGACATGTCGCGTCCTTTTGTCTTTTTTTGACGTCTTCACGGGAGGAAGTTACATTTTCTTCTTCTTCTTCTTCTTCTTCTTCTTCTTCTTCTTCTTCTTCTTCTTCTTCTTCTCCGAGGGTATTTTTAGACTCGATTGACTGCTGCCAGACTATCACTCAAAGTGTGTGTGTGTGTGTGTGTGTGTGTGTGTGTGTGTGTGTGTGTGTGTGTGTGTGTGTGTGTGTGTGTGTGTGTGTGTGTGTGTGATTGAATCAGTCATCGGTGTGTAATCAAACTGGTTTAGCTTGACGGACAGCAGGAAAAAGAGGAGCTCCAAGTGCTGCTTTTCACCATAAAGCCTCGTTTTTTTCTCTCGCCTCTCCGAGCCACTAGATGGCGTTACAGGAGGACTGCAACACTAGCGACTTACAAACTAACTAAACACCAAACCGACTTATTTTAAACAACATTATTTAAACGACTTATCACCGACTTTGCCCAGACGCGCCATAGCACAGCCGCTTTTATTTTGTTTGACCGCGTTTCTTCCGGTTTCCCTGTCTTGAAGTGCGCGTCCATTGACGCAGCCGCAGAGCGAGCGAGCGAGCGAGCGAACGAACGAGAGGGCCCGGGAGGATGTTTGCGTGTGTTCGTGCGGGGCTGACTTCTCGTTCCTGTCAAACTCGTCGCTGATCAAAACACACACACACACACACACACACACACACACACACACACACACACACACACACACACACACACACACACACACACACACACTGGTGTTGGCTCATAGTTAAACTTAACGGACGCTGACTGACAGAGACTCGGCGGTCGTGTTGTGACCCTTTACTCCTCTTCCCCCTCCGTCATGACGGTGCGTCACAGCAGCAGCAGCAGCAGCAGCGGCGGCAGCAGCGGCAGCAGCACCCATGGGAGTTGGAGGAGTCGCTCTTTTAATCCGGGACCTTTAACAGCGGCTGTATTGTTTGGCTGAGATAGATGCCGCCGGGCGCATTAGCAGCAGTCAAGCGGATCACGTCGCTTTTGTGTGTGTGTGTGTGTGTGTGTGTGTGTGTGTGTGTGTGTGTGTGTGTGTGTGTGTGTGTGTGTTGTCCACCTGCGGGCTACACGCGCACACCCACACACACTCTCTCTCGCTCACTCACTCAAACACACACACACACACACACACACACACACACACACACACACACACACACACACACACACACACACACACACCAAGCGCCATGTGCTGCTCGTGACCTGCCGTGCAGCAGCTGCTCAGCAGGGGTGACTGAATGAACCTCCAATCTCTTTAATTAGCCCCTTCTCATATACACTGAGAAGATACTATAGTAACTGCACACCACCACCCCTGCCTTCAATCCTCCCTCACTGCTTCCTGTTGTTGTTGTTGTTGTTAGTTTTGTATCTGCTATGTATTTTTTTTTTTTTGTGTCTTAAGTAAATAGTAACCGTCCAAAGGAAATCTGTTTTTGCAGTAAACAAAGCGCCTATTAGTTTCCAGGTTTAACTCTGTTTGTGTGTGTGTGTGTGTGTGTGTGTGTGTGTGTGTGCGTGTGCTTGAGTAAGGAGGTGATCTGAGCTCCGGAATCTATAAAAATAGGCATCATCAAGTCATAAATGTTTTACTGCCTCTTGTTATGTTTTTTTGTCCTCTTTCTCAAATTCCAAGTTGACTGTTTGCTTGTGGTTGTCAGGAAGTATAGACCTGGATCTGTAATGATAATAATAGTAATGATATGTTGATATCTGCGTAGTGTTTGTTTTGACATTATTTCAGTGGTTCGAACGGTCGTGTGAATGGTGAAAGCTGGAGCTTTATGGTGTTTGACCTTCAGTGGGTGACGTCATCTTAAGAGGGTTTGTTTCCCCCACTCCATTGAAATATGTCATTGTAGCAAGTGGAGCCTGTGCCTGCTGTAAGCTATCACTGATATACTGGTACTGTCCTCAAGGTAGACACTCAGTTGTTATTGTTGTGGTGGGTTGGATTTTTCTGTCTGCCATGAAAGTGTTCACACACACACACACATACACACACACACATATATATATATTTTCTTCTATACAACTTTCTACACTACAGATAGATGACATCACATATATGAGCAAGATATATGTAATTATGCAGCAAAAAAGACACGTTCAATAACTCTAAATACGCTTTTTATGAAAGGTGGCTATTTTGAAGAATTTAACTATAAAACGTGTTTGTGTTATTTGACACCTTCATTGTTTCCTACATAATTCCATGTATGTTCATAGTTAGCTATGATGCCTCCAGTGAAAAACTGCAATGTCAGTGGTCATGAGAATGAAAGAAAAGACATTAAATTCATAGGGTGAGTCCAAACTGGGACTGCTACTGCATATATCCAATAATATTTCCCTCACAGAACTCAGAGCTTGTGCCTCTGTCACAGAACCAGCTCCATTTATGTCAACACCGTGCAGTCAGACTGAGGTCAGAGGTCATGATGGAATCTCTGCTCCTTCTCTGATATGTCCAAGTCCACTTTGTCGTTGTCCTGGGTCCTGAGTCGTCATACTGGACCTCAGTAGCACCAAACCCAGCCGCGAGCTGCGGCTGGGTTTTTTGCGCACCTCTTCTGTTCCTTGTTTGTGTGTGTTTGTGTGCGTGCGTGCAGTCATGTTTGTTCAGATGGTCGAGCAGCTGCTGCTGCTGCTGTTGCTGCTGCTGCTGCTGCGCTGTTGACACCTGGTAAGCAGGGGCTGTGCACGGGCCAGCAGTGGGAGGAGAACTGTGACTGTTGACCGTCTGACACCAGAGAGCCCAGCTACCACCTACAGCAGGGGGGCAAACTGTTAGACTGCTGGGCCACAGTGGCTTCTAAACTTTGACAGAGGGGCCGGAGCAGCAGCAGATGGATGGAGTGTTTTGGTGAGCTAGTGTCTTTGAAGTCCCACACAGTGTTTAGCTCTTCATTGAAATGACCGAAAACACTAAAATTCAGCTATTTTATGACTTACTAATAATATAATTTCTTCAAGTTCAGCGGGCCAGATTAGAAAGCTTAACGGGCCACATATGGCCCCCGGGCCGCAGTTCGCCCACAGTGATGGTTGGGATGGGTAGTGGGGGCAGGGGTACTGTCGGTTTGACTGATACGAGTCCCCGTCAGCCTCATCATGTAGCTTTGAGCTTCTTCAGTCACTGGAAGCAGAAGTTCAACTCTGTGGATTATCCACGCCGTCTGTTCACCTGCAATCTTTCTTTCCGTTCTTCTCCGTGGTGCTGAAGTTGTTCGCGAGCTGCTACTTCTGTAAACACGCGATGCTCCAGGTGTCCTTCTTCTTCATCTTCTTCCGCTGTCAGGAGTAAACCTGTGGCGCCAGACCAGACCTGGCACAGGTACTACATCGTTTTCAGCCGTTTCCAACATCTCTGTGTGAACTCAACCATTTTTGAATACGACTTTGTGTTTGCGAGAGCGTTTCTGAAAATTGTCGGTTTCAAAAAAATGTCGTCTCCGTGTAAACGGGGCCTTTATGGTAGGGAGGGTCTGTGATGGAAAACGACAAGGTGAAAGAGAAACAACGATGCAACGACAAGGAGGCGTCTCACAGTCGCTGTGCAGCGATCAGAGGAACGCCAGGACCAGAGTCCTTCAGTGAGTCTCAGGGAGGAAAAGGGGGGGGGAAATGAATAAAAAGAGGAAGAGAGGGAGGGAGGGAGGGAGGGATGGAGGGAGGAGAGACCTTCTCCAACGTCTCATCTCTTCGCCGGGCTGCTCATATTTCTGCTCTCAACTGTGGTGGTGGTAATTTATAGAGCTTTTCACCGACGTCCTCCCTGATGTTATGATTGCACAGTAAACAGTGTGAGCGGCTCTGACTGGCTGACTGGCTGACTGACTGACTGACTGGTACCTCACTGGCTGGCTGGCTGGCTGACTGACTGACTGGTGCCTCACTGGCTGGCTGACTGACTGGATGGCTGAATGACTGGCTGGCTGGCTGACTGGTACCTCACTGGCTGACTGGTTGGCTGACTGACTGACTGGCTGGCTGACTGGCTGCAGACTGACGCTGTGTTTAATATGAAACAGACTAATGGCCGCTGCACTGCCCACACCTCCTCCATTGTTCTGCTTCCTCCTCCCGTGTGCACCCCCCTACCACCGACCCCCGACACACACACACACACACACACACACACACACACACACACACACACACACACACACACACACACCAACCCCCTGCGTCTTGGGATCTTTCTTCTCGTCTGTTTGTTGGTTTGTTTGTTTTCTTTTTGCTCTAGGTGTCGCTTATTGCAGTGTGTGTGTGTGTGTGTGTGTGTGTTTGGGGGGGTTCTGCTCCATTTGTCCCCATGCCATTAATGTGTTTTGGCTGCTCGCCTCCCCAGAGAGGGGAGGGGGAGGGGGCAAGGAGGGGGGTTACACACATACATTTTAGTGACGCGCGGCGCCCGAGTCCTGATTCCTGACTCCTGACTCCCGAGTCCTGACTCAGCTTATTGCGTTGGTGCCTGCCGCCGCCGCCGCTGCCACCGCCGCCGCCGCCACTGCCACTGCCACTGCCGCTGCCGCTGCTGCTGCTGCTGCTGCTGCATGTATTGACGCATGCAGACAGCTTACAGTGAGCTGAGGCTGATGTCATTGTTCTGGCTTATGTCATTTTCTGTGGGACATCTGTGTGTGTGTGTGTGTGTGTGTGTGTGTGTTTGCGCGCATGTGTGTGCGTCTGCTGGTGAGATGCTGGAGTGGAAGAGTGCCTGCGTTGTTTATAGATTGTAAGGAAGTGTTAAGTGTGTGTGTGTGTGTGTGTGTGTGTGTGTGTGTGTGTGTGTGTGTGCGGCTGAGAGGCAGCAGCAGCTCGTGAAGCCGTTGGTTGGCCCCTGGAGTCGCCCTGGAGACGGCTGCCTCGACGCCACTCTGACTGCTACTACACACACACGTTTAAGAGGCTGTAAAACATTTGGCTACTTTTTCCTTCTCCCCCCCCCCCTCTCTCTCTCTCTCTACCTCTCAGTCTTTCTGCCTTCCTCTTCTGCGTGTGCACTTGTGTGTGTGTGTGTGTGTGTGTGTGTGTGTGTGTGTGTGCGTTTGGAGGAATTTGCTCGGGGAGGGAAGCAAAAAGTCTGCCAGTCCTTTAAATAGAAACACACGCTTGTGTTTTATCAGTTATCCAAAGCCGCAGTGATAATGCCGTTGTTCACAGGACGCGTGTGTGCATGTCGTTGTTTGTATGATGTCCGGTCACTGCTCCCTCAACTAGAGAATATTGGATTTTTTCTTTAGTCTTGAATGACTAATTAAATTTTTTTTAGCCCTGTGTTTGCAACCAGTGTGCGAAATACAGGGCGTTCCAGGGGAGTCCGAACCCCAGCCCCCCCACAATTAACCCGTAAGACCCCCTGAAAGAATCAAAGCAGCATTCTAAGCTAAAATGATAGATATTATTGTCTCTAATAGTCACTGTCACCTGTCTAATATTTAATTTTTTAAATATTCCCCACGAAAGGGAAAAGGGACCAGGGTCTACAGCTGGCAATGGTATGAGTCAAAGCTGATGTTAGTAGCTCTGATGCCAAATAGCTACATAGTTGCATCCATGAAATATTGTCAGGTTATTATAGGCCTTCTGCATGTTAAGGGAAGTTAGATTGATATTGAGCAGCAATCAGGAGGATATTGAGTCAACAAATATTTTGCACACCGTTAGCAACCCTTGTGGTCATTAATTGGTGCCCTTTGTGACATCACAAAAACAAAAGGGCAGGGCTGCATGTTTTAGCACGCAGTTTCTGAGGACGATGAACGTTTCTCTCATCAATGGGAATCTCTTCTCGCTGTTTGGGAATGTCGGCAAAATTGAACTCTGAACGCGGGGACCTCAAACAACACAGCGTTAACATCGTCACTTGTAATACATGCGCAAAAGGTGTCAGAGAGACGAGCCTCAGCACGTCTGCTGCCACTGACGTCACGCTGATCCTAATGTAATGATGCATTGAGGTGTGTTTGTATTTGGTCATTAGTTGAAGCCAGAACATTGTGACAATTTTACCCTGAATAGTTTTACTATTAATTTGAAGTGTGAGATGGAGCGCTGGTGAAGGAAGTGTCAGTTCTACTGGCTGCTGGTTGGTCTGATCCCGTTTGACTCTGGAAAATATTGAATTGGATCAGAAGAAATGGTGCATTTGTAAATGGTGTTCTCATTATTTAGTGCCAGAGGATCACAAATACTGGTTTGTTTTGTATAATACAACTCTGTTGTAACTAACAAAGTTACTGAGTCACTGAAGCTGGTTATGGTCAGTAGTATGCGCCTATTGAACATTTTTTTCCTCTACTTGTTACCTGCTAAAAATGCAAGTGTTGTGCTGTCATATCCCTGCTGCCCGGCGTCGCAGCTCCTCTGTCATTTCTCAGAGCTCATAGTCTCCTGAAACTCATTGTTTGCCTGCGTGGAACTTAACCAGATTGTCTGCCTGACTGCAGTGACTCACCACAATATCAAGCAGGAACTAATCATTAGCAACAGCAGAACCTTTGTCTTATTTGTTTCCAGGCCCCACCTTCTTTCTTCTGTTTTCTCTCTGGATTGTGCTGATAAAAGTGTTTGAGTTTATAATCCGGACTATCAATCCCAGCGCTGTGATGGTCACAGTAGGTCAGTAGTTTTGTCTTGCTTGGTCTGTACTGACAGACCCCTGACTTGTTGCTGCTTTGATACGTTGCACTAATTATTGGCGCAACTTGACGGAGCAGGAAACTCTGCTTCTTGTTGTCAGTGTGCAACCTGTCTTACAGCTGCAGTTGTTACTAGCAGTATATCCAGGTGAGACTGTGTTACCCCTCTACTGGCATGAAGTGCTTTGCCTCCCTTACGGTACTATGAGCCAATTAAATATTGTGTCGTCTTTGCTTCTGCTGTTACTCAGCAGTATAAATATAATGAACCCAGGATTTTGTTTTAAAATAACCCCAAAAATTAAGAAAATGCTTGTAAATTATTAATAATGTCACACACTTTTATTTTTTTTTAATTGTTAAATGAAGGCAGGTGATGTAGTCAGTGGTTTGGATTTATATTTTATTCATTTTGTTAAACAATTACCATGTCTGATGCCCTTGTGCTATCTAGTCTAGTTAGGAGCTGTACCCACAATCCTCTGCTGTGCCTTTCCTCCCAAGCTGGTTCAGTGTTAGTGATGGATGGATGATGGATGGATGGAAACTCCATTCAGTCGCCCACGTCCATCCAAGCCAATAATACAACAACATGGCCACACAACCAATTTACATTAATGATGATGCATTTAGAGGAGTTCCTTCACCATGCAGTGACCAGTGACGGCCTCACGGGGGCGCTACCACAGCCACTCATCCCTGAAAAGAAAAAAACAATTCCTGAAAGGAGTAAAATATCTTCATTTGTGTTGAGTGTCGCCGTGTGTTCCACCCCCCAGCCCCCAGCCTCCTGCTGCTGGGGGCAGTGAGAGGTCGGGGGTGGGGGTGGGGGGGGGGGTGGGGGTGGCTGGCGGGAGGGGGAAAAGGGGTGAGGGGGTCACATGTAAGGATGAAAAAAAAACCTGCCCTCCCCTCCCCCCACCTGGAGTCTGTCTGTCCCCAGAGCAGACAGAGCACAGACACAGTGATGGATGGAGGCTTTCAACACACACACACACACACACACACACACACACACACACACACACACACACACACACACACAAACACACACACTCACACAGGCAAATGGGCATACACACACACACACACAGTTACACACACATGCACACTCCCCATCATCACCATAAACCCTCCTCCTCCTTCCAGCCTTCCGTCCCCGCCCCTCCCCCCTCCCCCAACCACCCACCACCACCACAGCCCACCAACCTCCCTGTGGTGGAGCCAGAGAGGAGGAGGGATGAGGAGCGAGGAGCTAAAAGAAAACGACAGTGAGCACAGTTAGAGGAGAGGAGAGGGAGAGAGCAGGAGAGGACGGAGGGGTGGGAGGGAGCGAAGGAGGGAGGGAGCGAAGGAGGGAGGGGGAAGAGAAAAAAACGGAAAGATAAAGAGAGTGACAGCGAGGAGGAGGAGGAAGGGGAGGGGTGGGATGGAGGGCTGGTGATAGATGGGGAGGGGGGGGAGGAGGAGGAGGAGGAGGACTGGGGGGGAGTGGATAGAAAAGAGGTCACGTGACCGCGTGGCAGCTGCAAGGCTGAGAAGGAGAGAGAGAGAGAGAGCGAGGAGGGAGAGTCTGACACAGAGGGGCAGAGAGAGGAGAGAGAGAGAGAGAGAGAGAGAGAGAGAGAGAGAGAGAGAGAGTCTCTGACAGAGGGGCAGAGAGACGGCAGGAGGAGGCGGAGGAGGAGGAGCGGTGAGCAGCAGGGTGAGCAGCAGGGTGAGTGCCTCTGTTTGCTTGTGTGTGAATGGTGAGCGCGTGCAGATGTTCCGGTGTCTCGGCGTCTCCGTCAACCAGCACCAGGATGAATATCACAGGAGAGGAGAGGAGGAGAGGAGGAGAGGAGGGGAGGAGGAGGAGGAGAGGAGAAGAGGAGAAGAGGAGAGAAGAGGAGGTGAGGAAGAGAGGAGGAGAGGAGAGAGAGAAAGAGGGGCCCCGTGAGTGCCGAGCAGGCAGGAAAACACAGCCTAGATTGTGTGTGTGTGTGTGTGTGTGTGTGCGTGCGTGCGCGTGCAAGTGCGTGTGTACGTGCGCGCGCGCGTGTGTGTGTGTGTGTGTGTGCGTAAGGCTTTTTGTTTAATAAGCTCCAGTGTGCTGAGATGAAGCAGAGAGGAAGGAAGCAGAGGAGGAGGAGGAGGAGGAGGAGGACAAGTAGGAGGGGGAGGAGAAGTAGGAGGAGCAGGAGGAGGAGGAGGAGGAGGGGGTTATGGAGGAGAAGGAGCAGGAGGAGGAGGAGAGGGAGAAGGAGGAGCAGGAGGAGGAGAATGAGGAGCGGGGGGGAGTCGATAGAAGCTGTCTTATCATTTCTCCCTTGACTGCTGGACTCAGCAGAGACAGACACACACACACACACACGCACGCGTGCGCACGGACACACACACACACACACACACACACACACACACACACACACACTAGGTCATGCCAAGGAGCCAATAGAGGGTAGAGAGACAGAGAGTCAGCACCCAGACCCTGACAGGCTGTGTGTGTGTGTGTGTGTGTGTGTGTGTGTGTGAGATAAAAACAGTAGTAGTAGTAGTACAGCAGTACTACATACAGTGCATACAGCAGTGTAGCTACAGCAGCAGTAGATGAAGCAGTGGTT
This sequence comes from Thamnaconus septentrionalis, assembly GCA_009823395.1. NCBI lineage: Eukaryota > Metazoa > Chordata > Actinopteri > Tetraodontiformes > Monacanthidae > Thamnaconus > Thamnaconus septentrionalis. Next base: position 16,717,161 of record CM020513.1, read on the forward strand.
GATGATCAGCTTCAGTCTCATGACCTCAGCTGTGATCAGACGCGTCGCTCTCCGTCCTTCACTGACTGCTTGTTGGTTCCAACAAGCAAACAAGTGATCATAAAGCGCAGCAGCAGCAGCAGCAGCAGCAGCAGCAGCAGCAGCTGTTTTCATATAGAAGCCCCTCCCATTTCTCCTTCCCTCCCTCCTTCATCCCTCTCTTCCTCTGAATATGTAACAGCAACTTCCATCGTCTTTCTTTCTTCAACTTGAACTGATCTCTCACTCCACCACTGACAACCACCCCCCCTCCCCTCGGCACCCCCCCGATGTCCTCTGCCTCCACCCACATTAGAACAGT
>CM020513.1:16722500-16885000 GCA_009823395.1 Thamnaconus septentrionalis
AGAGAGAGAGAGAGAGAGAGAGAGAGAGAGGTGGACAGAGAGAGAGAGAGAGAGAGAGAGAGAGAGAGGTGGACAGAGAGAGAGAGAGAGAGGTGGGCAGCCTGGTTTGAATGTGCCTTCAATGAGCGACTCAAATGTGTTCAAAGTGGGAATATTTCCACCACCAGCAGCAGATCAGCTGCTGCTGAGGGAGGAGCTCACATGGCTGCTCTGTTTGCTCTCAACTGCACATCCGTGTCTTGACAACTTGATGCAGAAGCTGAAAGTTCCAAGAAACTTGGTCATGTTGCCATCAATAAGTTCCATCAGTTCCCTTTATTGATTTCTTCCTCCTCCATCATTGTGTGATTGGAGGCTTGCCGTTGTGCTTTGTGCATTGGCAGGTGGAGTGTGTGCAGCTAGTGCAGCTAATGCAGCTAGTGCAGCTAGTGCAGGAGACAGTAAGCCACGGAGAGGAGAGACACAGTCGCCAGACATTAGACTCCTTGGTCTTTCAGCTTTGATCTTAACCCGCTATGACACATGAGTCCCACTTTTCCACTCTGCCGAGCCTCTGCGTGCAGTGCAAGGAGGTGGAGAGGGAGGGATGGATGGAGGGATGGAGGGAGGGAGGAGAGAAGGTGGTGTCGTGGCAGAAATGAAGTCTTCAGTGAACAATCGAAGTCTGGTCCGCCGGCATTTATTTGATAGAGCGTTCTGTAGAAATGGGAGCGCAGATAGAAAACCAGTTAAAGTTAAAGTTAAGCATCTGTTCCTGTTGCTTAATTGCCAGCCATAAAAGGCAAGGCAAGGCAAGGCAGCTTTATTTAGACAGCGCATTGCATACACAAGGCAACTCATTGTGCTTTACATGATTAAAAGTTCAACATTTTCAAAGCATTTAAAAACAAAGAACGCAAAGTTTTCAAAGAGAAAGTGCAGAGACAGAAAAACAGCTTAAAATGCATAAATAGAGGTTTACACACACACACACACACACACACACACACACACACACCCGACCTTCCCTCTGCTCACCTTCAATCCAGTGTCGCCTCCATGCAGTCAGTCGACCCTAAAGTGACGTTAATCCACCCTATTAATACACCTAATGTTACCCTCAATATGACACCACAGTGAGCAAAACATAGTTTCCAGAGCATTTAAATCATAACTGAGACTCCTTAACTGAGGCCACTGCTGCTGTCAACACTGACTCATAAAAGATGATTTTAAAGATTGAGATTCCTCAACAAAGTTTTCTCACACTCGTGACACTGACACTGCGTCCCTCCCTCCTCAGGTGGAGCCCAGCGTCCAGTGCCTGGCTCGAGAGCGGCTGGGCCCCGACAACCCCCAGCAACAGCAGCAGGATAAGAGGACACCGCCCGTCCCGCCTGCTCACCCCTCCGTCTATCCCTCCTTCGCCATCCCCCCCAGCTCCGTCATGCAGGACCCCAGGATCCAGAGCCTCAGGTAGGTCCCACCCAGAGGTCGTTGACCCCTCGACCCCGAGAGTTTAGTTTAGCCCCTTGAGATGCAGCATCTCGTTTTCTAGGAGGTCCCCACATGCAAATAACACAAGGACCTGCATTACAACACTGCTCTCCAACTTCCACAGCCCCCCCTGCAGCCCATCACATCACATTACATCACAGGCTCTCAAAATGATATGGCTACAGTACATACATATACACATGCCAGTCATATATGCACACATAGCAATGTAAATACACATCGCAATTAAACACCTGGAGCAACAGAAGGCAACAGCGGTTTTAAGAAAATAAAATAAATGAAATGAAGATCAGCTTGAATTTAAAGTGGATGATAAATTGTTCCAGTTGGATGGTGTTTTGTTCTTGAATGACCTGAGTTCCTTGAGTTCCACCTGCCCCACATTGATCATGGTCTGCTGCTGCTGCTGCTGCTGCTGCAGTCTCTCTGGACAGATGCACCCTGTGGTGCCTTCAGGTGCCGTTCCCGAGGAGTACCTGAGGGCGCTGCGACCCTTCGCCACCTCCGACGACCTCAGATTGTCTTCTCTCCCGCTGAGCCTGGACCCGGCCGCCGCCGCCCACGCCGCAGCGGCCGCCGCCTACTATCACCCCGCCTACCTGCACCACCCGCTGTCCTTACCCAGGTACTGGCACGCAGCCCACACAGCACCAGGGCTGAGGGAGAAGAGGGGGTCATTTTAGTAGCGGTTGTTGTAGAAGTACACACCAAATATTATTACACTGTGGGCCAAATATGGCCCCTAAGTACTTTTCAGAACCTGTACTTACTTACTTTTACTTGAGTCAAGCAGTTCAATCTGTACCTTCACTTGTACCAGATATTGGTACTCTGAGCCGAAGTACACACTGTGAACACTGTCGCCCCCTCTGGTCACAGGATGGAGGAGTCCCTGTGTCTCTCTGCTGCACTGCGCTCGCAGTTCTACTCTGTGCCTGGAGGGGGCGCCTTCCCTCCTCTGCACCCGTCGGCGCTGCACCTGCACCTGCCTGGAGGCCGCTACCCCGGGGAGCTGAGCCACACCGCGCTGGCAGAGAGGTGACTCTCCTCCCTCCATCCCTCCTTCCCTCCATCCCTCCATCTCTCATTCTCTCCTTCCCTCCTTCCCTCCTTCCCTCCTTCCCTCCATCCCTCCATCTCTTCTTCTCTCCTTCCCTCCTTCCCTCCATCCCTCCATCTCTTCTTCTCTCCTTCCCTCCATCCCTCCATCTCTTCTTCTCTCCTTCCCTCCATCCCTCCTTCCCTCCTTCCCTCCATCCCTCCTTCCCTCCATCCCTCCTTCCCTCCTTCCCTCCATCCCTCCTTCTCTCCTTCTCTCCTTCTCTCCTTCTCTCCATCTCTCATTCTCTCCTTCCCTCCTTCCCTCCTTCCCTCCTTCCCTCCATCCCTCCATCTCTTCTTCTCTCCTTCCCTCCATCCCTCCTTCCCTCCTTCCCTCCATCCCTCCTTCCCTCCTTCCCTCCATCCCTCCATCTCTCCTCCCTCCTCTCCTTCCCTCCCTCCTTCCTCCTCCTCTCCTTCTCTCCTTCCCTCCTTCCCTCCTCCTCTCCTCCTCTCCTTCTCTCCTTCCCTCCTTCCCTCCTTCCCTCCTTCCTCTCCTCCTCTGTCTGCAGGCCTGTGTAATCTCTCTCTGCAGGGAGGGCCCAGGTTGCTGAGTGTGTGATATTTTTAGCAAACACCCCGCTGTGCCTCCTATAGTCTCGTCACACACACGCACACACTGTCCTTCGGAAGCACACGCACACGGTCACCCTCACATGCCTGTACACATAACTAACACACACACACACACACACACACGTGAAATCTCATTCATACATCCTTTTTTTTGTTGCCTTTTTTCCATCCTTCTTTCGTTCCTCTGAGCCCGTCTCTCCGTTCCCACACGCACATTATTAGCCGGTGGCACAATGCACCATGGGATTGTTTGTGTTGGAAATGGAAGGTATTTATTGGCTGCCTCTGTAATGGCGCCTGCATATCCTTTATGTTTGTGTGTCTGTGTGTATGTGTGTGTGTGTACATCGATTGCTGGTGAATATGTTTAGTTGTGTGTGTGTGTGTGTGTGTGTGTGTGTGTGTGTGTGTTGTGTGTGTCCTTTTTCCTGTGGATACCAATTAAGTGTTCATCTGCTCTTGCTCAGTCATGCTGTGTATGGATTATTTTCCTTGTGGTAAGCAGAGAGCTTTGTGTGTGTGTGTGTGTGTGTGTGTGTGTGTGCGTGTGGCTCCAGCACAAATGTTTGTGCGGGGTTCACCAGTGTGTGGTTAATATCTGCCTCATGTTGGGTGTTGCATCTCTCACCTTCTCCCCCTCTGCGTGTGTGTGTTTGGGCATGTTTTGTGTGTGTGTGTGTGTGTGTGTGTGTGTGTGTGTGCGCGCGCACGCCTACTTGTCAACCTCCCCCACAGGCTGCAGATGGAGAACGATCTCCGCCAGCGAGAGAGACAGCACGAGCGCGAGCGGGAGAAGGAGAGGGAGCGCGAGCGCGAGGCGGGGCTGGAGCGAGAGAGGGAGAGGGAGGAGGAGAGGGGCCGAGAGCGCGAGCGTGAGCGCAGCGAGCGCGAGCTGGACAGACAGAAGGAGAGGCAGAGGGAGAGGCAGCAGCAGATGGTGCGAGCGGCCGAGAGCCACTACCTGGCCGAGCTGCAGGCTCGCAGGGCACCGCCGGAGGACAGGGCCCGACCTGGGGAGAGGCTGACCCCCACCAGACTGGGTACACACACACACACACACACACACACACACACACACTCAAAGCGCTTTGAGACGCCTTTGGTTGTGATTTAGCGCTGTGCAAAAAATAAAAGTTGATTGATTGAGACACACACACACACACACACACACACAGCCACCAGGGGAAGCATCATGGAGAATGGGGCCTGATCGAGTGAGTGCAGGTTTCAAGTGCAAGTGAACTTGTAACTTATCAATGTTTCGCGGTCTTTATAAATAAATAAATAAATAAAAATATTGATGTTATATTTTTTTTTACAGAAAATTAGAATACTGTGAAAAGCTTCAGTTTTGTAGGTTCAAAGAGTCCAAAGAATCCAAAACACCTGCAAAAGGGTCCTGAGCCTTTAAAAAGTCTGTCTTGGGTCGGCTCAGAAGAGTTAGGACATGGGGAAATACAACAACCTTTTCAGGATACTCTAATTTTCTGGGTAGTACTCTACACCCCTCATCATCAGAGAGAGCGGCTCTGACACCAGAAACACTGCGCCTGGTTGTGGCTGGCGCTGGTTACGTCAAATCACGTGCGGACGTGAGCGCAAACTCTTTGTGGATCTGAAAGTGCCGCTTGTCGGAGGACAAGGAGCCTTTGACGGCACAGGAGGGATTTAACCAGAACACAAATAGTCGCACAGATCCTGAGCGGAGTGGGACCTCATCCACTGAGATTAGATTTAGATGAGATTGACTCATTAATGCATTTTTTTCCTTAAAGAGGTTTTTGAATAGCTGGAAATGAAAAGGTGTTTATCAAATGTGTCTCCTCATCACTTTGGTCCAGAGCTTGAAAATGTTGTCGATACGTTTGACATTAAAACCCGAACTGCTAATAAATATGTTGACCTGGCAACTCGAGTGGAACCTTCCACTTCTGTGCCTCAGCTTTTATTTATTTATATATAAAAAAAATAAATCGACTTTATCACTTACAGTACACAACTACATTGACTGACGCAGTATATTACATGTTCTATGGGAGCTCTTTGGTTTCCATTTCCTCCCCAAATTGGTCAGTGGAAGAACTATTAGCATCATAGAACCTTGTGTATTTCATTATAACATGTTCATACATACAAACTTGATTTTATTAAAATATAAAATCTGATTGAAGCAACCCATGCAATGCAGGGTGCATTAAAATAACAGCAATTTTCACATGACATCACAATTATATTAAACAATGATTGTGTTTTTCTCCTTGCTGTTTCTTCCAGATAAAGCCAAGGATTCCGAGCACCCAGCAGGCTTCCCAGCTCCTAAACCTCTGAGCCTGCAGCCCGGCCTTAACTCCTCCAGGGGTGTCATCCCTCATCCAGTGCCCAGCTTGGTGCCTTCTCACCTTGGGAAACATCACGCGGCTGCCAGCGGGGGCACTCAGGCAGCCCTGGCAGCCTCCATGATGACTCAGAGGAGCAGCGAGTCGGCCTGGTTCTCCAGGCAGCGGCCGCAGGAGAGGGACAGCCTGATGGAGCTGAGCCTCAGGTCGCCCGCCAAAGGCACGGACGTGCTCAGGAGAGACACCCACAGGTGAACATGGATTGTCACACGTTTTTTTTTTTTTTAAATGCAGGCACGTTGACTTTTCACTGGCAGTTGCAGATGTGACTGGTAGTCACTGGTAGAACATGCAACCTGCTCCCAGATAGGCCCCAGGCCCGGAATCGAACCCACAAATTTCTTCACCATGTCACCCATCACTCAGTTTATTTAACTGTATTTCACTCACTTCATTGGTCGTGTTGTGCAGGTTTGAGTGATAGAAAGTGGCATCACTTCATGTGTCTATGAGTTTTGCACCAGTGTCTCCTGCTTCTTCTGGGCCCAGCTTGTCGTAGCTGTGACTCCAGACTCATGCGGGCCAGGCCGACCAGGTCCTCAACATGAACCAATCTCGTTAGTAGAGGGTTGGACTGATTGTCGCTGCCGCTTCAGTAGCGTTCCTCCAGCTTGAACTACACACCAACCCCAGTATGCAGATTTGCTTTGCCACCAGGGGGTGAGGAGGATCTCCCCCCCCCCATCACCCTCCTCCCTCCACACCCTCCTGCTTCCGTTGCCTGCATAGACTGGAAGTGGAGGCAGGGGGTGATTATGTAAATGCTGCTCACGCACGGCTCTGCCCCCACTAAAAGATTCACTCTGTGTTTCAGTCTCCTGCTCCGCTGTCAGACCTCTCACTTCCTCCCCTGTGTGTTTTTTCCCACCACCAGGACCAGTTCGGTCCATCACAGCCAGGGCAGCAAGGACGTGGCCCCCAGCCTGGGTGCTCCACCTCCCCTCATCTCCCCCAAGGGTCCCCACCACCCGCCGCCACCGCCGCCGCCCCCCACCACCCTGTGGAACCCGGCCGCCCTGGTCGACACCCCCGCAGACTCCCGCAGGAAAGTCAACCCCCCCACCCCGCCATGCCGCCCCCCTCCCGGCCTGACCAGGAGCGAGCGAGCCCCCCTGAGCTGGGGCGACAAGCTGGAGGACGGAGGCAGGAGGGGGGGGCAGGAGGTCCCGGAGAGGTTGGCGTCCCTCCAGGGGGCCGCCGCGCCGCTGGACCGAGGCCCCTGGTGCAGAGCGGCTCAGGGCCTCTTCCACCGGCAGCACGGCGGCAGCAGCCTGCACCACAGGCCCTGCCTGACCTCCGACCCCCCCGCCCCAGGGAGCCTGGCTGCCTCTCCGGCTCTGCTGAGGGAGCCTCCCACCCAGCCGCCCACCACCACGCTGGTGTACGACGAGGTGCTGCAGCAGCACCGCCGCCTGCTCAGCAAGCTGGACCTGGAGGAGAAGAAGAGGAGGGAGGCCAGGGAGGGAGGTGAGTCCCCACCCGATGGTCTGACCCCCACCCCCACTCCACCCCCCACCCGAGGGAGCGCTCGGTAACGGCGGGTGCTCTCCTCTGCTCAGGTTACTACTACGAGCTGGACGAGTCGTACGACGAGAGCGACGAGGACGAGGTGAGAGCTCACCTGAGGAGGGTGACGGAGCAGCCGCCACTCAAACTGGACAGGTCCTCCGAGGTACACACGCACACACACACACACACACACTGCAGGGCACAGGGCGCATGTCACAACGTGCACAGCTTTATTCTTGCTCTATTGTGATATTTGGAATCAGAATCTTTTTGCAAAAGTCTTGTGGGCAAAACCATTGAGTGCAAAGAGAACTACAGTCCGCTCACTGTTGAAGTATTTACACTATGTACAAGTGAGGGAACTGATAATAAATAAATCAATAACAAAGTGGAATATATATATATATATATATATATATATATATATATATATATATATATGGATATACACTACCAGTCAAATATTTGGACATATTGGCGACATGACTAGAAATTAAATAAAAATGTAGAAAGTTGTCAAGATAATCCACCTACACACACACATACACACACATATATATACTTCTATTCATATACACAAACAAACAGACAAGGGATTCACATTCATCATGGATATTTCTGTGTATTTCTGTGCATTTCTGTGCATTTGTATGTTGGACATTTAAAAATACTAAAATAGAGAAAAAAAGTACTGTACATTGCGAGTAGTGTAGCACCGCACAGATTTACAACCTGAGGTCATTGGTGTGGATTCATTATGGCAACAGTTCTGCTGATGTGTGCTACCAGTCTATAATATGGTGATGTTCACCTTCCTGAACGCCTGTCGCCTTCTTCCCTCGCCAGAAACTGGACTTTCTGCGTGTGTGCGGTCTGACCACGCTGGCCCACCGCGACGAGCTCCTGGCGAGGAAGAGGAGGAAGAGGAGGAGGATGCTGCGGGAGCGCAGCGTGTCCCCGCCGCCCGCCGCCGCGCAGGCCAAGAGGAAGGCGGCCCCCCCCTCGGCGCCGGCGGCCTCCCTCGCCACCCCGTACACGGCCGAGCAGATGGACGGCGGGCCAGGACTGGACCAGAAGAAGGACTTCCTCCTTATGTTCCAGCTCTCCCACGTCAGCCCGCAGCAGAGGAGAGGTAGCGAGCCGTTAATTACCCACAAACACTTTCAACGCCACACGCTGCTTTTCTTCGCGCTCGGCGCCGCGACTCCCCGTGAAAATAAACGTTGTGAGGTTTTTTTTTTTCTCCCGTCTAAATGCGGCGACGTTAAAGTGTGCGAGCAGCTCCGAGTTGTTGGAACTGATTTGATAATCTGTGATGTAAACACAGAAGTCGACGCCACGAGCACTAAAGACGGGCTTTGGGTAGTTCTGTCAACCATGGATGCAATATCACATGCAGTATGAGAGAGTTCTTATGATTGATAAGGTTTTTTGTTTGGCTAGCCAATAATGCCTTTTAAGGGACAAATTAATTTAAAGAAATTGTTAAAATCCCTTTAAAAATTGTAAATCTGTCACATTCTGTCCACCAGTCTGCTGGCGTTTCATTTTATTTCTGTTATCGCTCTTCTGTTTGACACATTTTCTGCTCACACTCCTCAAAGACACACAATTCTGTTATCGTCGTTTGGATGAACATTAACATCACTGAGTATTTTCTTCTTTCCACCGACTGTACCGACAATAAATTTCAGCCCCTGGTTTTGTGACCTTTTCCCCCCCTCCGTCTTCTGGAGTCTCTCTGTATTTCAAGCCGCGCTCTCGAATACGAATGCCAGACGCTGCCTTTGTTCCTCCCCTCTGTAGATAAGGAGAGGACGGAGGAGCTGCTGAAGGCCATCCAGAGGAAGACTGTGACTCTGGACACACTGCGCTATAATCCCCTGCCTGTGTCCAGCAGTCCTCCTGCTCCTGCAGACGGTGAGATTCACGCCACAGAAACACACGCAGACCAATAAAATGAACCTCTTTCTAATACAAATTCCTTTCTGGTGACCCCCCAAACCAAACAGCTCCTTTGCCGTGCCAGTCAAACGGACACCAGTACCCAGACTCCCCCAGCCCCTCCCCTCCCTACTTGCATAAGCCCAAGCGCCTCCTGCACAGCGACGTGCTCAGACCCTCCGGTGAGGCGCGCGGGGCCCACGCTGCTCCTCCGCCTCTGGCCCATCACGACAAGGCCGAGTTGGTGGAGTCCAACAGGAAGCAGCAGGTCCTCCAGAGCAGCTCCCTGGCCTCGCCGCTGAAGAAAGAGCCCGGCCCCGTGCAGAACGGCCGCACTCGGCCCCTGGAGAGGTTCACGCCGGAGTCCTTCGCTCAGCACTTCCACCAGGCTGTGCTGCAGTCCACGCACAGCATGCTGCAGAGCAAAGGTTGGACACTCGGCTCCCGCTGGGCCAACTGCTTGTCGCTTTTTCTACTTCTGGTTTTTGAGCCACGGCTCATTTTTTAAAATAAAAAAAAAAAAAGAAAAATTAAAAAATCCCATGGCACACCACCAACCAAAAGTATTATTAAATGACACTTTTTAGCCTGTTTTTTTCAGACCAATTAAGTGATATTGGATCATTTTTCACGGCCAACCTGACATTATCTCATGGTCGCACAGTGGTTGAATAACGCCTGCCCATTATATTTAAAACGGCAATACTCTGCCACCTAGTGGTGATTTTATATACTGCCCTGTCTTTTCTCTTTTGCTGGCCCATGCAATAAAAAACGGCTGCACTCACTGACGCTGCTCTTTTTTTTGTCTCACTGCATTCTTCCAGGAGTGTCAAATTGCACACCTGAGGCCAGTGTGAAAGCTGAGCGCTCGTTGCCTCACAGCATCTCTCAGCTGAAGAATTCAAACCACCTCCACCACCACCCCACCACCACCCCCACCACCACCACCTCCTCCACCACCAGGTCCCACAGCACGCACACCTCAACGGCAATCACCTGCACTTCCCACCTTCAGCCAGCACGACCACCGCGGGCTCTCAGGAGAACCTGTCTGATGAGGACGAGGAGGAGTCGTGTGAGGAGGAAGAGGAGGAGGAAGAGGAGGCCACGGAGGAGGCGCCCAGACGCTGGCACGGCATTGAAGCCATTTTCGAGGCCTACCAGGAGTACGCCGATGGTGAGTGGACGGGTCTGAAAAGCTGTTTGCCAGACCTGTTTTTTCTAAGAATTTAATTTAGTGTAAATGTAAAATGTTTATTTGAAAAGCTGCAAATAGCTGAGTTGTTATGAAATCACCTTCTGTCAGCTAGATGTTTAAAACATGTTATTTAAGGCTAATTTCTAGAAGGCACACCAACACTAAGGCTTTACTTGCTGTATGTAGTTGCAAATTCTCTACATGTATTACTCCTGATTCTAAAAAAAACAGTTATTTATATTCGGTATCTCAATGATTTGGCTATGGATAAACACTGAATAATTACTAGACGCCCATTTGTTTGGCATAATAGAAAGAAGAACGAGATCACTCATTTGCACGTACGTTTTGTGTGCACAGAATGGAGTATAGAGAGGCAGGTTCTCCACACTCAGTGCAAAAGACTTGAAGTCCAGAACTACAACCTAACCAGGACAGCAGAGCAGCTCTCTCTTACCATGGGGGTAAGTGTGAGATCACAGCCGCGGGCCTTGATCGGCACATTTGCATACACTTAATGTCACTGTGCAGTTTTGCCCCTTCTAACTAGAAGCATGTTCCCCTCTGGAATCTGTCAGGAGCTGATGAGTCAGAGGCAGAAAGTGCGGGAGGAGAGAGAGAGGCTGCAGGCCCAGCTGGAGCACTTCAGACGGTGTTTGACACTACCCAACATGCAGTGGGGCAGAGGCCAGCTCAACGGCCACGCGCCGAGGTGACCTCCAGCGTCGGTCCTCTGGCACGGTCCTCCCTGAGCGGCGACACGACACCACGCGGCGGGTCGGGTCGGAGCGGCGCTGGAAACCTGGCAACCCTCTGCCCTCCAGCCACTGCAAGGAGCCAGCGCTCGTCTTTCTTATCTTCACTTCTTCTCCTGTCATCTCTGTCTCATTAAAAAGCTTGGCCATCATATAGCTACAGCACTGGGGTTGGAACAGCATGCTCATCAGAGTGACCAGACACTCCTGCTCCCACCTGAAATGTCTTCAAGGGCTTTCCACTACTAAGTTCATACGATGTTAAAAAAAAATATATATATATCGCTGAAACTTTATTGAACCATGCTAATGAGATGCTCCACCCCTAAACTCTGTAGCCCATCGGGACTGCAGTGGAGGAAAAGACTTAGAGCGTGCCGTGGTCACTTCATGGGGATTTCATTCTCGGGTTAATACTTGAAGTGTGAAATTCGAGTTGAGGAATCAAAGCACACCTCAGGCCTTAAAACTTGATAAGACGCACTTGAAAAGCAAATGGAGGAAATACTTGATTGTCCTCTGCGGGTCATGTTTTTCTGTCTACTGAGCATCGCACTTGATGGATAAAGACGTTTCTCTGCTGGCAAAGGCTTAGCAGAGGATCAAAAGAAAAAAAAAACCTCTGAAAAATACTATCTCAATAATGGCAACATTTTTTGTTGAGGTAAAATATGTTTTCATTGGTCATAGATGAAGAATTTTCTAAGTTTTATCTTGTTATTGTGGGAAGCCATAAATTTGGATTGCTGCTGGTCAGAATAAAAATGTTTTGAAATAGAATTTGGAATTATGTTTAGGACACTTGTGTTTGAAAAATGTGGCGTCAAAAACAGTTTGTTGGGGGATGTGACCAGGATGCACGAGGAATGTAAGACACAACTGCAAATGTCAGCCCAGTTATCAAACTATCTTCTTCAATTTCCTAATTTGTTTTGCCCAATAAAGTGCTTTAAGTCACATGGCCAAAATTCTAAATATATAATTAAATATATTCTATTATTGTGGCATGAATAATGTTGCTGGAAAAACAAAAAGAGGCCAAAACATTCTTATTTATTTAAAGATTGTGCCCAAACTATTTTATCTTGATGTAAAAGAAAAATAAATTCTGTCTTTCTATGGAAAGTCCTGTAGATTCAGAAAATATTACTATGCCCCTGTGGAAAATTCTAAAACAACTGCAAAACACCTTCTCTTTTTTAGTGACGTTTTTCTTTCTTTCTTTCCTTCTTTTGTTTTCACAAGGCTGACATTTTATTTTGCTGAATAAGAAAATCCCTGGATTGATTCTGACAAGCACAAAGTACAGCACACGTTATAATCCTGAAGCGACTTCCTGTGACACCTGTTCAAGTCTCCTCGACAAACTCTGTGAAATCCTGCAAATTTGTTAATCAGTTGTTATGTAATGTATTATTTGGGATGTATAATTGTGAATTATTTATTAACATTTATGGATGTAAATTCTAATGGAAATTTACATTAAAATATTTGCAAAAGCTGTTTGTTGATCATTGCCATGCTTGTTTGAGTTTGAGTTTCTCTTCATTAAATATGGGCTACTGCTGCTGCAGTATCTGAAAATACGTCATTGGTCAAAGTATCTTAGTGATAGCTTTAATTGCGAGGGAAAAAAAAACATTCCAAAAATACTAAAGACACCAATTATTCATTTGGATATTTTTTTTATTTTCTTTTTTGAAAATGAACAAAAGAGATACAAAGCAAATAGGCTTTTTATACAAATCCGAGTCATGTGGCCTGAATATTTTTTTCAAGTGATGCATTTCTTTTTCCAGTTAAGTTAAACTTGAAATCAAACTAGTTGGTAATTGAGGACATTACATAATGTTGCAACAAAACAATGCACATGAATGAATGCAATTCCGGATGAGAGTTCAATTTATACTCATGTTAATATTTTTTTATATTTACCTTTTTTATCAAACGGTGTGTATCTAGTCTGTAAATAACCCTCCCTTTTACTTATTTTTGCATTTTCAACATTAATAAAAACATGGGCTAACTGTCCTGGTTCTGATACCACTAATGACACCCCATGGCCCCTGTGATACAGCCTTTGTACCCTTCCAAACAACTTTTTTTTTTAAAGGGCTGTAAACCGAGGGTTAAGTCCACTGTTTTCTTGGCCTCAATTGTTTGTTTGTTTTTATTTGTATAGGGGAGTTATTATGTCAGAGTGCTCTACTAAAATGGAAGGAAATCAAGATGTGAAAACAGGCAAAACCTTTGAAGAAGCACATATGAGTTACAAGTGGAAAAGATGAATTATTCAGTGCATTAGGCTGCAGTTAAAAGTCCTCTTGAGCAAATAAAGAAGCTCTGTTGCGGACCAACAGCTGACTCCCATTGAACTTCCCTGCAGCTATTCACATGGGTTCTGGATGACGATCAGCAAGAAGTCATTCTCTGCAAGAGTGAGAGTGGAGTGCTACCGGTTAGTTCACACAAAAGTACAAACATCAGTAATGCAGATAGTTCCTCTTTAAGATCTTTGTTGGTCATAATGAAACCCCATTGTGCAACAACCACAAGCTTACCAGGTGCAACCAAGATCTCGTGTTTTTTGGAGCGCAGACGGAGGAAGGTGAGGTCATTCTGAGGGTCGATATCCCGGATGGTGCTCCTCGCCTTCATGGTGAGGCTGCGGAGAAGTCCTGCGTACTGCACAGCGGTGGAGTTATCCAAAGTAGATCTGATGGGAATACCTGGAAACACGAACCAGCAAGATCAGCTGCACACAAATGCAGTTGTGATGCTTCATCTGCGTCACCATGAGTCTTACCTTCTGCATTGACAACTATGGTCCCAATAACTCCTTTGTGAGTCTCAATCCTTTTCAATGTCTCCTCGACCTCTGCCTTTGGGACACGGATAAATCACATTAATAGTATGAAACAATAACGTTCCTCCGTCTGCAACTAAAAAAAAAAAAAGACGAATTATAATATTTAATTGTTTTCAAGTTCTGTTTTAGTTAATACTTCGGTCACAAATATATTTAAACTCGCTAAATCCAACTTCTGAAATAGACGATAAGGAATTTTGAAAAAGTAAAGAAAGGTCCTCAACGTCCTACCATTTCTCGCTCCCGATGACTCTCCTGGCTCACTGTCCGCGTCTCTGTTGTTGCTACGAGAAACGGAAGTGACGTCGTGCTTAGACGGAAGTAGAGTAGCGCAGCTCCGTTGTGTGTGGAGGCTCCGTTGTGGACTGTTTATCTGTACCGCAAAAATGCCCGAATTAGCTGTGGAAAACGTGGTCGTTCATCCGTTAGTGTTGCTCAGCGTGGTCGATCATTTTAATAGGTGAGTCGCTATAATATGTTTGTACTATTTTTTATGGAAAACTAGAAGGAGAAAATGTCACGAAACGCAATGCTAAGCTAATGCTAATATGAGCCCTGCTGAGTCAGAGCCCCATTGGGTTTGATGGGAGAACATGAGCATGCTAGGCTAGATTGCCGAGTAAAACTGTAGTAGTTTGTCATATGGTCAGTGTTTAGTGATGTTGTATGCTTAATAAGACGCCGGTCGGTTGCTTTTTGCTGTGAAGTTCAAATCAACAGCTACTACATTTCGCTGACACAATGTCGTCATTCATTTTTTGAAGCGGATTTGAACGTTAGTTTCGCCAACCGACAGTAGCAGCCCAGTCATTGTAGTGTGTTTTCTTGTCATAGTACCAGTTCTGGCTAAACACTACGTCAACTGATATAAGCTGTTCTGTGCCCACTAAACATTCAGGATAGGAAAAGTGGGCAATCAGAAACGAGTGGTCGGTGTCCTCCTGGGATCGTGGCAGAAGAAAGTTCTTGACGTGTCAAACAGTTTTGCAGGTGAGTTAACGAGGTGATGCTGGCCTTCACTCATTTAAATATGTATTTTCCCTTCATCTGTATTTGTGGAAAGAACCTAGGTTGAAATGAAGTTCACTAGAAAAAATAAGACGAAGTTTAAGATGAAAAAATAACTTTATTGTAATACTATAACGAAGATCAAATGTCATAATGATGAAAAGGTCATATTCGGCTATGTTAGTTACCTGTAGAATTATTAGATTTTTTCTTATTGTGTCTTCTCAGTGCCATTTGACGAAGACGACAGAGATGACTCTGTGTGGTTCCTGGATCACGACTACCTGGAGAACATGTATGGCATGTTCAAGAAAGTTAACGGTGAGCAACATCTCAAAATGTATATGTATTCCGTCGGTGTTCTGTGCTCACTGCATTATTTTTTACTGACTGCCTTTATTGTTTTTTTCAGCAAGAGAAAGAATTGTCGGGTGGTACCACACAGGACCCAAGTTGCACAAAAATGATATTGCCATCAATGAGCTCATCAAACAGTACTGTACCAACTCGGTACGTTACATCACATTTCAACCTCCACCCATCCTTCATATGTTACCCCTGGTGTTAAGCTGTTCATTTATGCTCCTCTGTTATTCCTCCAGGTGTTAGTCATTATAGATGTGAAGCCCAAAGATCTCGGTCTGCCCACAGAAGCTTATTTCTCAGTGGAAGAAATACATGATGTGAGTTGGCTGTGAATGACAAATACAAATTCAGTAGCTGGCCCAAGTAATTAAAATAATTTGGTTTATTTATTGTCATTTACTATTTGTAGGATGGAACTCCAACGTCCAAGACATTTGAACATGTCACCAGTGAGATCGGAGCTGAGGAGGCAGAGGAAGTGGGAGTGGAGCACCTTCTCAGGTACACAGTCTGCTCAACAGTGTGTCTACCGACACACAGAGATTTGAAAAACATACTTAACTGGACACATGTAAAAATACCTTCAACAAAGAGTAAGTCTAGTCGCATGTTTTGTCATGTGTGCAATTTATCTGCTGTTACTTAAAATTCCAGTGTGTAGATTTTTTAAGGAAGCACACCTGACAGCACGTTTATTATGTAGGGCAATGTCAGGTGGGTTTCCCTAAGAATGGCGGTGGAAGATGGAGCAAGACCCTTATTGCTCTATGTATATTCTTATATATGTATGAGAACTGTTCTTAGGGTAGAAAAACCAAATTGCTTTTATTTTACTCTTGAGTATACACTTTTATCAATGTATTTATGGCCAGTATGTTAAGTGTTTGCCAATATAAAAATCATAATCGGGCCAAATTTTACACACTGGACCTTGAAGAGACACAGATGCATCAAAAGATGTTGCGCATTATAGTTGATGTCAAATAGCAGGGACACGCACAAAAAAATCCTCAGGTCTCCATAAAGAGTAGAGTACTTGGTATTTACCCTTACCAATTAAGATATCAGCATGTAATACGACTATGCCCTAATATGCATTTTAAAAGACTCCTTGTATAAAATGTTTTAAAAGGCAGTCTCTTCACACCTCCTCTGCATTTGTTCAGAGATATCAAGGACACCACGGTGGGCACTCTGTCGCAACGCATCACCAACCAGGTCCACGGCCTCAAGGGTCTCAACTCAAAGCTGCTGGACATCCGCTCTTACCTGGAGAGGGTGGCAGCAGGCAAACTGCCCATCAACCACCAGATCATCTACCAGCTGCAGGATGTCTTCAACTTGTTGCCTGATGTTAATTTGCTGGTGAGTAGTTTGTGTTTGTTGTGCTGTGTCAGTGACAGCTGGAGTTCTGTGGAAACTTTCAAATTGAGTCAAGTTGCATTTTCTTTTTTGGGAGAAATACCTTCACATAAATTTTGGATCAATTTGTTTAATGTATGTAATATATGGCCGCATTCTAATTTTAGAAGAAAAAGCTGCACACCTGTAATCATATAGTTTTTATGTCACGAAGCAAAGAATAATCTTGTTAGTAAAATTAATTTGAAAATGGAGCTAAAGAAGTGAAACCAAAATCACGTTTTGCATATGATCTCGAAATTGTTAGAATAATCATACAAGAATCATAATAATTCTCTGCATGATTACTCTGTGTTTACTATGCTTTTTTTGCATTGTATTTTTAGCGAGGTTTACAGTGTTAAGTCTGATGTCTTTGTCCTTGCAGGAGTTCACTAAGGCCTTCTATCTCAAGACCAACGATCAGATGCTGGTGGTCTACCTGGCGTCACTCATTCGCTCTGTGGTGGCTCTGCACAATCTGATCAACAACAAGATTTCCAACCGAGACGCGGAGAAGAAAGAGGGACAGGAAAAGGAGGAGGGCAAGAAAGAGAAGAAGGACGACAAGGAGAAGAAGGACGACAAGGACAAAGAGAAGGAGAAAGGAGACAGCGCCAAGAAAGATGAGAAGAAGAAGAAATGAGCGGCCGCCGTCCTTGAAGGCCCTCTCTCAGATCACACCGTCTTCATGTGGATGCTGCTCTACTTTGGCTCCACAGTCCCTGCGCTGTATGTGGGTCTCAGGCTAAAAGTGGGACTCCATGTGGAGAACGCTGTCATCTGAGATTTGGAGCCACGAGTGGCACTCAAAGACTGTACATACAGAGAAGATGTTTGCATTTTTGTTCTTCCGATACATGAGAACATGCAGCTGCAACTGCTTTTTTTGTAATATGGAGAAAAAATTGTTTCTGTATAACTCATTAAAATTAGAACCATATTAATGTTTTTGTGTATTATTTTCATTCCAATATTCCAGCACATGTGGTGATAAACTTGCCTGGTAGTATGATTGCAGCAGGAAACCCATGTTGTTTATCTTGTTGTGCTTTGACATTGTTCCATAGGGGAGAGACCTAGTGAGGTCATCTATTAACTGTTTATGCAAGGGAAATGAAAACATTAGCTGGGTGCTCTGCAACACAATGAATGAACTTCTAGACACACAATGCGCACACGAACAAATGACACATTTTGAAGTCATATTGTGCCAACAACATCACAGTGAAAGTGCTCAGGCTTAAAGTATTTAACCTATTGATTAGACGGCTGTTGGTGTGCGTTCTTGAGTTGGAAGCCCAGGAACAAAGTGGAGTCATCTTCAGTTTCCAGATGTACTTCTTTATTTTGGTGGCAGGTAAAAGTAAAGCAGCGCTGGACTCAGTGTGACAGTGTGTTAATTCAACCCGAGTCAGTGAGTGGAGAGCAGAACAAATGAAAAGCCACCTCAGAGGGTTAAAGCCCTTCCATCTCCCAACATTCCATCCCTTTATCAGGACAGCTGCTCTTAAACTGTGTACATCACCTGCTGGTCCACCAAGTTACCAGTCCTAACCAGTACAAGATTGGTTTTTAGTGTATAAAAAAATTAAATAAAAGAAATAACGGCCAGGTAGAAGCTTGCAAGCGCTCACGACGGTCATTCAAATCATTCAAACGTTAATATATAAATGGGTTTAATATTGTACTTTTAGACCGGGGTGTCTTACGCCACATACTGTGTTTCTTATCACCGGAAGCAGCGGTTGGGCGCGTCAACTGTCAGCTGTTTTATTTTTAAAACTGCGTCATCCGCAACGCTTCTCCGTTCTGCAGCCATCATAACGCGCAGCGGTGCTGCTGCGGGTAGCGGTAGTACTAGCGGTAGTACTAGTAGTAGTACTAGTAGTAGTCGTAACCCAGCGCAGCGCCGTTCTGAAACGCTGGACGGCGCGGTGGGACAAATCAGATTACTGGGAAGGTAAACTGGATTGTGACGTCAGCGGATTATCAGCGCTTCTCTGTCGGTGAAGGGGTGAAGAAGAAGAGAGGAGGGAGCTGCTGGTGCCGCCACCTCCGCCAACAAACACTCCTCCTCCTCCCCCCTCCATCTCTCCCAGTACACGATGACTCCTCACGCGCTCCGCTGCCTCTGAACGGGTCGCAACCTCGGCTGCTGTCATGGCTTCCTACCTGCAGGTGAGTCGGACAACTCCGCTACCAGCTGACCCTCTATTTCATCCATGTACTTGTTTATGTCTGTATTTTATAGCATTGTTTGAACGATAACTCATGGGTCAGTCAGGGTGTGGTTGGTCGCGTCCTGTTCTCCGTCAACAGAGACACACTGCAGGTGGACGGAGCTTCCCAATCACTGTTGTAGTAGTGTTTGATGTCCCCCACCTCCACCTCCTCTCTGGCTCCGGTCACGTGTGTGCGGGGATAAACAGGTGGTTGAGAGGTTGAGCGGTGTTACCAGGGGCCGTGCATGACAGTTTGACTGAGTGTGTTCGATGGTTGTATGGATGAAGCGCAGCGCAGTTGCAGCTCTGAGTTGAGCTCCTGAGCCTGATGTCGTTTGCAGATCGCTGATGATGAGAAGGGCCACGAACTGGACCTCTTCTGTGTCCCCAGACACTATGAGAACGACTTGGATAAAGTCATTATCCCTCATGGACTCATTATGGACAGGTAAAACAAAACCAAACTGAAAAAAATAATAATAATAATAATAATAATAATAATAATAATAATAATAATAGTTTTTTTTTGTTTTTTTTTTAAAATAAATATAAAAAGAATTAACACCAGTCTTAGCAATGTGCTCTGTCAACACAGTTCTGACACTCCACCTATTTTCAAATGACTCTCTCTTGGACTCAAATAGAGCCCAAAAGGGGGAAAATTATCCAAAATATAAACTGAAACACTCAATTTTTAGCTTGATGATCATTAGAGTTATGTTTGCCCTCGTTCTAGCTGATGCAGTGTGGCAGACTACACATTTGGCAAGCCACAGGAGTAAAAATATGTATTTGTCTCAAAATTTAGCACAGTGTGTTCGGTGTGTCATCACATGCACTCAGTGTCAGTGAATTCATTTTCACGCTTTTGCTGATGTCCCCCCAGGATTAAACTCCTACTCTGCATTGCATTTGACAGACAAATCAGTATAGGCCACATCCAGAAGGACATTTGAATTATTTTCAAATGATGTGGTTGAAGGTTTCATGCCATGGAATTGCATTTAAAGTTTTCATGTAAAAATCTTGTCTGTTTTCCCTCCATCCCTCAACTGTCATGCGTTTTGTTGATGCAGGACAGAGCGTCTCGCCCGGGACATCATCCGGGACATGGGTGGACACCACATCGTGGCTCTGTGTGTGCTCAAAGGGGGCTACAAGTTCTTTGCAGACCTCCTGGACTACATTAAATCACTGAACCAGAACAGCGATAAATCAGTGCCGCTGACGGTGGATTTCATTAGGGTGAAGAGCTACTGTGTAAGCTGCCGTTCCTCATTTCATTGACAGCAGCCAGAAGCCGTTCAAGTGAAAAATACAAATAAAAGGAATATTACTTTACGAAATGTAACCTGCTATCGTGTTTAATATGAGGCCATTATCAGTTGAAACCTAATGAGGAAATAAAATGCATTAAAATTTCTGTAAGGCTTTTTATATTATATATATATTTTTTAAACTAAAGTAGATGTCTTTCTTTGGCCACCTAGAATGACAAATCAACAAACAGTGTCAGAGTCATTGGAGGAGATGAGCTGTCCAGTCTCTCTGGCAAGGTTAGTCTGCCTGTCTTTGTCAAAGAGAATATATTAACACACCCTGCACACATGCTGACTTTATCACGTGTTCTTTTTTCCCCCCCAGAATGTTTTGATTGTCGAGGTAAGAGCTATAACAGAATTTGCAGTTGCAGACTGCACAAGTGTACCATTTTGTGTCTGTTGAGTTTGATATTTTTATGTTCTGTTTTTCTTTGTGGATATTATAACAGGATATTGTGGAAACTGGAAGGACGATGCAGACTCTGCTATCTCTGCTGGATGAGTGTAATCCCAAAATGGTTAAAGTTGTGAGGTAAGCAGCAGCTCCATCAGATACAATTTGCGGTCCGACATGATAAAGTGATGGTGGATTCTCAGTTTACAGTAATGGGGCAGCCAACTTTGCTCACAGCTAATGGCTACTTCCCTTTAAGGGAGTGAGCGATGTGATGTGATGGAGCAGTTTAACAGTTAAAGGTACAGTGTGTAAAAATTGGCTTGCTTTATGATTTCGACGTTGCTAAAAGCTTAACATACTGCCCATAATTGCATTAATAAAAGTGTGTACTTGCAGTACAATAAAGGTAATCATTGAAGTAGACAGCAGACTACCTTAAAACTTTGACACACTGAACCTTTAATCTGTTTCTTGAGGCGGTGTGCATTTCTCTGAGGTGCTCCAGAAGAAGAACTGAACAGGAAGTGACATTACAAGTTTATACTTTTCTTTTTTTCTCCACATAAGATGGATGGAGTTTTACATTATACAGTATGTAGAATTATTTCATGTTACTTTAGTTGAATCTTTAAGAAGGTTGAATTTACAACTAGGGCTTAAAACTGCGATGAAGTAAGCAAGTTAACAAAAAGCTCTTGGTTAATTTATTGTAATATATTGTGTGTTCTTGCTCCTCTATCATTGCAGCCTTCTGGTGAAGAGGACCCCGAGGAGTTCTGGATATAGACCAGACTGTAAGCGCGTCTTTGCTCACTTCGCACTATACTACACCGCTCTATGGTTGTGCTCACTCAATGCAAATCACTGACTTGTGTCTTGTCTTGGAAGGGTTTGGTGTAAGCTGTTATTTAATAAAGCTGTGTGTTCAGTGCAGGATTAACCTTCATCTCAGGAATATCTACTCCACAAATGTAGCAGAGCTCGGTACTTAACGTGCTAATGCATGCTTGATAGCCTCACGCTCACGCTGTCTCCAGTTATGTAATGCTTTTAGGTTCTGCTTCGATAATCCCTTTAAGATTGTCCCTCAAGGGCAGCTGTTACTGTAAGCTGTAAGACTTACTAGACACCACTCTCCACCTAAACCCAGCCTAAAAGAGCAACAGCGATTAATCCAATACACAGTCTAACATCATGTGATGTTTCCGCCTCTAATTTTAGTTCAGCCTGAGAATACTACTCATGCTGCAATATGTGTTGTCTCTCACATGATTCATGATTCCTTGATTGTGTTGTTGTTGTTTTTCAGACATTGGTTTTGAGGTTCCCGATGCCTTTTTGGTGGGCTACGCTTTGGACTACAACGAGTACTTTAGAGATCTTAGTGTAAGTTTGACGCCATCAGCAGTTTCATCTCTAAAAATATACATGCGCATGTATGGATATGCACACTTCCTCTGCAACTTCCCTAGCACTGACAAGGATTTGTATTTCTTTTCGCGGAATTGGCAAAGTGGGTTTGTAGTTCCTGTAACACACAAACACCTCGTTTGCATTTCCTCCCTATATTGTTAAGAATGAAAAGAATCCTTTTTAAAATGCATTTCAGTCATATCCAGGTTTCAGTCTGGAAGATATTTTTTGGTAAAAATCCCTTTTTGCAAAAAATGACTGTGCTTTGAGCCACCGAATCATTGAAGTTTCTAAATGTGATGTTTAAAGTGGGAAAATCCTGCTAAAAGATACTTGGGTCAAATATCAAATGACAGATGGACAAATCAATGCTATGATATTATATTAAACAGGGTCTCATGGACAATTGCAGAAAATGTGTGTAAAAACCCCCAAAACCAATTGTTAGAATATTGACAAGCCCTTTGCTTTTTACAGCACATTTGCATAATGAATGACCAAGCCAAGGAGAAGTACCGAGTGTGAGTGAAGTGCTGCAGGAGTGGAGACTGTTTCAGTGAAGACGACAACGACGACGACGATCACTGTGATGTCATTCCTCAGTCAGCGCTGCTGCGCTTTGGATCTTATTTATTTTTCTATATGTTAATACACAAAATGTCACAAATGTCATTTGTATATAATTTAAGATAGAACGTTTAACCCCCACCCCATTCTACACACAGTTCTGTGTATGAACATTTCTGTGGTTGCATTTTAATTTATTGTATGTTTATAGAATCTACCAACTTGCAGCTCAAATTGGAAAACGTTGGTCTGTCTGTTTTGAATAAGCTGTCAGTCAAATTTAAGTAGCCTTAGAAAATCATGTTTTGTTTGAACTAGTACTGTATGACAGATATTTATGTTCAAAATGATTGAATGTACTGTATATTTTATTTCTGAGGACCCGCTGCTGCATTATAAATTATGTTTGAACCTTGAATCTTGTTTTTGTTGAATGTTTGGGCAAAGTCACACACACACACACACACACACACACACACACACACACACACACACACACACACACACACACACACACACACACACATCCTGGACGTCCTTGACTGGCTGACACTGTCGTAAGTGAGGAGCTAATGTCGCGGCTTCCGGTGTCCATGGTGACGATGGCGAACACGGAAGTAGCTAAATTAGCACCCTGCTGTAGTGAATCAACTCACGTTAGCTTGTTTCCCCCCCCGTCTGACGAAGTTCAGACTCGATGTCATTTATTCATTGATTCATGTCAGCCTGGGGAAACTACACCGCTGACACCTTAGCGAAAGCGCTATGATGAGTTATTAGCGCTAGCTGTCCGATGTGCTAAACTTTAGCTCTCACTGCCAGCCGAACTGCCACCATCATGCACGTTATCAGGGAACAAACTATTGAAAATTTAAGGCGTCACGACATTGCAGACGAGTTCTCATTCCTGCCGGCGCTGCCGAAAGCTTCGGTGTTGATCCCACTGATGGTGAAAAATGGCCAAGTGTTCACACTCATGACTCTGCGCTCACAAGAGGTAAGACGAGTGGTGTGTGTGTGTGTGTGTGTGTGTGTGTGTGTGTGTGTGTGTGTGTGTGTTTATATTGCAGCAGCCGGTCCTCAAAAGTGAAGTATACAGTAAATTCAATCATTTTGAACATAAACAGTTCTAGTTCAAACAAAACATGTTTCTAAGGCTACTTAAAATTGACTGACAGCTCACTTTAAACAGAAAGACCAACATTTTCCAATTTGAACTGCAAAGTTGGTGGATTCTACATACACATGATAAATTGAAATGCAACCACAGAAACATTCTTGATATAAGTAACCATGTGTAGAATGGGGGATTTAAACGTTCTATCTTAAATGACATACAAATGACATTTGTGACTTTTTGTGTATTAACGTGTGTTGATTGTAGCTGAGGAGAAATGCTGGCGAGGTGTGTTTCCCTGGTGGGAAGCGGGACCCCAGTGACAGAGATGACGTTGACACGGCTCTCAGGGAGGCGCAGGAGGAGGTGGGTCTGCCTCCTGATGAAGCCCAGGTGATCTGCAGGTTGTTCCCCGTCCTCACAAAGGTAAGAAAAGTGAAGACTGACACATTCAAATCCATCCCATCAAAAATCCCAGAAGCAGAATTGTGGCTTTATGGAAAGAAATGTGTACTTATTATACTTCATAGGTGTTCAGCTCTGGCCCGCGGGCCAAATTTGGCCTTCAGTGTAGCTGTATTTGGCATGCATCACAAAAACACTACTAGAGCTGCTAATACTACAAATCCCAGAATGCTCTGCTGGTGTTTTTGCGCATCAATCAGGATGTCAGGACATTCATTGAAGGATATTATTATGACTTCAATGATTTATGGTGGTGATTTTATTTTTAAATGTATTATCAGCCTGTGGAAAAAGCTTACAATGACATTTAAACCAGAAGGCTGAAAATAAAAAAGAGCAATACGATTTTTATTTACATTATTTTATTTTGATGAGTTTTTTTATTTTATTTGAAATTCAATTTTGCATGTGTGCAATATAAAGTTATTTATTGAATAGTATTAGGCTTTGCTTGTTCCATTCAGGTTGAAGCAAAACTTGTTTGAGGTCCATATAAAAAGGTTCACTGTTCAATCTGGAGGAAGAGTTTTTCAATAAATATCAATGTTGGGCGCAACTTCATCCAAGTTTTAATTTTTGGCCCCACTGTGTGTTTGAGTTTCACACCCCTGTTCTACTCACTTACATTTTAAACATATGACCCCACTAAAATATAATACCAACAGCGACCATCCTATGTGCACCTGCAGGGGGGTCTGCTGGTGACCCCAGTGGTGGCCTTCGTTGACGAGTCCTTCCACCCTCATCTGAACCCGGCTGAGGTCACTGAAGTGTTCCACGTCCCTCTGGAGTTCTTCCTCGGCGAGAAGGACCACATCTGTCTGGACGGTTTCAGCGGCCCGTCTGGGTTCAAGCACTCTTTCCACTACGATGACCTCCAGTCAGGGAACAGGTATCACATCTGGGGACTGACGGCCCTCTTAGCAGTGTTAGTCGCCACTCTGGCTCTGAGGAAAAAGCCAGAGTTTGATGTTTTTTATGACACTGCTGCTCCGTTAGCCTTCTTCAAGATGGCGTTGCGTCAAAAGATCAGTAAACTCTGACCAGCTTGGTCCATGAAATACAGAGATATTACTGAACTGATGAAGAAAACTCTCAATTATTGCCTCTCTGAGTGCGGCAGTTAGAGTAGGAACCGTATTCTTTATGCTGTGGTGAAGAATGAATGATATTGTGGTTAAGAACCTTTTGTAATTCAGTCCACAGTCAATAAGGACACTATTAACTAAAGCTAATATGTTATTTAAATATAATAATAATGATGATGATAATTTTTTGCACTATATATGATTCTCAAGGAAGGTCTTGTGGCCTGATATCAAGGGATTTATTATCAAGGAATTTATGTCCAAATCAGATGGGCTTTTTTTTTCTTGAACTGTATATACAAATTTGAATATTATTCTTATGATAGTTGGGGGCTGAAGGAAGGTACCTGAAGGCCTGCCAACAGTCTTTCAGTAGGAAAAAAGATGGATGAATATGAATGAATGGTAGATGATGCACCAGCCACTGAGTCTGGTGCACCTGTTGCGACAAGTTAACACAAATATTGACCAGTCCCATGATTGCAACTCAGTGCATTTTGGCAAATAACCACCCGTTACAACTGAGTTATGCAGAAAACTACCTCAGCACACAACCTATCAAACCTTGAAGTGTGTGGGTCCACAGCAGCAGAGGAGCTGCTGGTGTAATGGTGTGGAGAAGATTGTCTTGGCACACTTTGACCTCTTTGGTACCAAGTGAACGTTGTCCGCACGTCACAACCGAGTAATGTTGTGGACCAGGTCCATCCCTTGTTGACCAGAGTAAAACATCTACTGGTGGCCACCTCAGTGTCTCAGTAGACAAGCCAGCTCAGTGGCCTAGTGGTAGGGTGTCTGCCCTGAGACTGGGAGGTTGTAGGTTTGATCCCCGGCCGGGTCAGACCAAAGACTGTAAAAATGGTCCCATTGCCTCCCTGCTTGGCACAGCTCAGTAATCGGAGTTGGACTTGGAGGGGGGTTAGATGCTCCAATGATGGATCTCCAGGGCGGAGCATCCCTCAGGGGACGATGGGTCAAACGCAGAAGATAAATTTCATTCTTCAGGAGATTTTGGAGGTTCATGTTATCTCCAACATGAGTCTCCAAAACGTTAGAGCACCTTTAAGACGTAGTTTATCAAAAGATTGGTATCATGTTCAGCTGACAAATTAACTGCGGTTATTCTGTCATTATGGACCAAAGTGATGCTGTCATCTAGCTGAATCTATGCCACTGAGACCTAGTTCTGAAATATAGAGGATCCAACCCAACCCTTGGAAGGTGCACCAGATGAAGTGGCTCTTGGTGAGTGCTAATGTGCTGATTTTAACCTTGATTTCTTCATCAACTTCCATTGAAGGGCTATTTCAGTGTTGGCCTCCTTGTCTTCTACTCTTGTTGTCATCACCACTTTCCTGGTTTTACTTTTTTATTCACTGTTGTGCTGCAGCCATTTCCCTTGGTACTCTCACCTGTCTGTTATTTTTATTTGTGTTGTAACTGAAGAATTTGCAATGCCATTAAAACTGATAAAACGACAAACCAACAATTAGAACCCCTTCAGTCGTCCAGAATCAGTTAGTTCCACTTAACGAGGTCAACTGCTAGAAAGAAACAAACAAAAAAAACAAGTCAGTACGTTTTTTAATTAATTCATTTACTGTAGCAGCAGGATTACAGATATAAACATAAGAGTATACAAATGTCCAGACCAAGGCAAAGTACATATTAATAATAGTTCAGATGGTATGGTAAAACACGGGGGGGCTTGACCTTTATTCCGACTGGAGGGTTTTAAGGCTAGATACTAAAGCTGAAGCTACACAGAACAGATACAACGGAACTGTCGAAGAATGTGAAAGAAAGCCAAGTAGGAGGTGAGCAAACCCATTATACACCAGAAACAGTTTACACTATTGGCAATTAACAGATCATTTATCATGGTTGCTCCTCTGGATCAAGCGTTTCACAGCAACAATAGTAATGTTGACAAGCACATCAACACAAAAAAAAAGCTCTCCATTAAAAACAATCTCCACTGTCTCGTCCCTTTGACCTCACATATACAAATCTCATGAGGCATGGAAGAAAAAAACTAAACAAACATTATCAACATGAACTCGAGTTGACGACTCACAAGTGAAGCTGCAAATATTCATGTCCAGTACTGATATCTGGTTGTAGACTTACACAAATCAGCTATTGTTAGGCTTGAGTGTATGAGATTAAAAAATACGACGTCTCCTGATGTTAAAAGAAGCCCGGACAATTTTTTTTGTTTGTTTTGTTTTTCAAAAATAAAGGACACAGAGCAAAATAGCGGTGAAACGAAAGGGACACCAGTAAACACGGCAGAGAAACAGTAAAGTTATCAAGGCACACAAAGTTCAGTTGAAAGCATCACAATTGAAAGTCAAGATCCCCCTGCAGTATATTTCACATTTAAATATACACTGATATCAATTTACACGACTGAAGGACAAAACCCAGACTGTGAAAAGATGTTGTGTGCTGTCTTCACCACCGGTGGAAATTTCTGTTCTTAAATTGGTTTGTGGGTTTTTTTTTTATTTCAAAGAGTCAGACTGAGGAGCCTCCTGGACTGCTCACAAACGGCTGGACGTGACAACGTGACGGTACAACACAATCCGACAACAAGCAATCTGACTGACAAACAGTGGACACACGTGATATGAGGCGTCGCCACCTCCCAACTGTCTCAAAACACAGGTTTTGTGAAAGTGTGGTTGGTCCGTTAGATGTTAGATGGAGCAGAGCAAGGTCTGTGTCCACACCATGAGGTAAAACTTACATTCATGAAACTCACAAAAGTCACAGGTTGGCTGTCTGTGTGTCGGTATGGCTTTACGAGACAGTACTGCTCCGTGCTGCTTCTCCTGCAAACGTGGTGTGTGCTCTTCAGCCTCCCTGCCCGAGAGGGATGGAATGCTTGGAAACGTCATTACTGCGCTCTAACCTGACCTACAGTTAATGGATGAGTCAAAGTGCCATTTGAGATGTACGTCATTTCAAAGAAAAAGAAAAAAAAGAAAAGAGCACAACAAAACCTAGTCCATGTATCACGTTACCCACCACTGGGTTACAGTCAACATTCCCACAAAAGAATGATCCTCCCACATCATTTGCTTGTTGTCAACTTACAGTTCAAACTGTCATTCAGTCATAAAACTCCACAATATACCTGCACTTCATATCAGGGAAACACACCAGCGATGATATTCTGTGCTATGAGCATAAACGTTTCATCTTACAAAAATACTCTACATTTTGATAAATGGATACAAAATTCTAAAAAAAATAAGTTACTTTAAAATGGATCACTAATAGCGGCAAAATAGCATGACTATGAAATGTAAACAGATGCATATTTGAGCAATCCTACACTTCAATTTGAATTATCGTGAAAAATTTGCCTTTTTTTCACCGATAGCGCCAAATCGACTGCCGTTGTAGATATGCACGTAGTTTGCCGTCGTAGAAATGCAAGCGCTGCATTTACATTTTTTTTTTTCGCCTCAAAAAATAGTGACATCATGAGAAACACTGTATCAAATTAGTGGAAATGTTAACGTGACACAAGCTAATTCAGGAGTCAAAGTACCATTTAGACACGCTTTTTGGGATCAAACTTGCACTTAATATGCGGTTAGAAATTGCTATCGACGTAAGAGCTGCATGGGTTAAATGAGCACGCGCTGACGAGTAAACATGTACGACGCTTGACGACGAGAGCTTTGGTTTGCCTGGCTTGCGCTCCAGTCTGACCCCCCCAAAAACAACAGCCAGCAACAGCCTCCTGCTTCAGAACGACGTCAGTGCCATTGATAGGAAGTGAGGAGTTGATAAATGTGTCACAACATCGTCACGCATCAGAAGTGGGCCGTCACTCCTGCACATAGCACCAAGGATAGAATCAAAAATGGCGGTCTCTATGTAACAGAGATTTCAATAAACCAGCGAAACCCCTGTTCACATCACCAGGGGACGAGTACTGGGTGTCTACTTCACACGGTGGCCGGCGCGGCTGCTGCGCCAGGGGCACCAACACTGACACACAACTTAAATATTCAACACAACACAAGGTAAAACGGTCCGACGTGACACACTGACTGGACAGCAAAGAGTACAGTATTGATTCAATCAACAGTATTGATTCAATGAAAATCCTTCATTCCAAAGCAGGGACTTGAGTTGAATGAGCATTGTGACGGCCTGTGAAACAAACTAACACTGAAAAAGGTACAACATTATTGTGGGAATGCCTGATTTTTTTTTTTTCTTTTCCTACAATTTTTCTTTTGGACAGACTGGACTGGACCACTGATACAAAGAGGAATTCAACTGAGCAGACATTCTATACAAAGTTGACCTCCAATAATTTAGACTGGACAGGATTTAAAAAGAAAAAAAATGCTCTAAGACACGTCGACCTCTAAAAAGACAAGTGCTTCTTTTTTTCTCTGCATTTTTAAACTGAATATTTCTAAGTATAAATTCAGGTGGGTCAGAAAAGCGCTGTGGACGGTACAAGGATTAGCTAGAGGTTATAAAGTGCTTAGAAAAAAACACACGACACTCCGTTTAACAAGTGGAAAGTTACCTTCCTATCCGTGTGAAACTGGCTAGGAAGGTTCACCGACTTCATCAAAACAAGCAGGGGGGACAAAAAACAAAACAAAACAAAAGGAAACACAAACACACTATATAGTTGAATGCTTCAAACATGTTCACCAAGAAAGCGCCTACAGTCTCTGTGATCTCGGGCGAGAACGTATGAAAACACTGGGGTGACGTCAAGTCACATGATCCTCCAGGTTGAATCTCATTTGCGGGCGTTTTAATTGTCCCTCCTCTTACTGCACTCAAACTCCCCCAACGTTAGAATGACTTTGCTGAGAGAGTTTCAATAAAAATCACCTCATTTTCTCGGATGTCTGATGGAAATAGACTCTAGCCATTTAAAACAACATGAGGCCAGTGTGACATTCAGCAAATGCACTTATAAATACTCTTTGAGCAGACTTGACAATCTTAACGGTCTGCAGTAGATCTTGCACCATACATAAAAGCCTTTATACGGATTTCTTCTCTTCCCCATTGTCAAGCCATATAATCTTCTTCCACGGATCACTTAGGAACTAAAGAAACACTTTGAAAATGAGATTCAGCCTCCGTCTGACACCTCAGTGCAATCTATTTACCCTCAACTGCCTGATATTTCTCACGTCTCCATTACACAGGGTTCCCACTCATCTTCACTACAACATTTCTCTTTTCCATGGCCTTGCATGAAATTTCCATGACCTCTCTGCAACACATAGATACAGAATTTTCATACTTAAAAGACCAGAACTTTTTGCCAATTAGCTTATGATACAATCATTTGTTTAAAACATAAAGGTAACTGCAGGTAAAACCTGTAGTTGATCAATTAGACTGAACTCCATAGGTGGCGCTAGCCAGCTCAGGTTATTCTGTTGTTGCTCCATTGTTGGAGACATGAGACGTAGATCGGCTGCATTAGGGAAGAACGACAAAAAATTCTGCCAGTTCGTAAGAAGCTCGGTCAAATTTCAAGACTTTTCCAAAACTTTGATTGATTTTCAAAAAAATTCTGTGACTTTTCCAGGCATGGAAAATTGCATTTGCATATTCCATGACATTGTGGGAACCCTGACTACATTATGATTGCCCTGTTGTGATGTCTCTCGCGTTCTTCTTCCCTTTTCAGTTCTACCCTTGAAATCTCTCTTCAGTTCCATTTTCTTAGGTTCACATTAAAAAAAACTAACCGCAATTTTCTAATGAATAAAGCAGTTATTGCAGGTCTGTCTGACCTTGCAAGAGGAATTATAATATGGTTAATCAGTTCATGGATAAAGATTGAACAACAACTATGATTCATTATAAATAATCTATAAAAACAAGGAGTTACATGGGCATGTAGTTTGAGTTATAAACGTATGAGTACTGGAATACCTTTTTTTTAATATTTAAAATTTCTTGGTTTTCGTTGCAATCACCTTCTGCTTGTGGTCTGGATGCTCAACTTTCAGCTACATATCATCGACCCTCGCTAATGCTCACAGTCCCAAGATTCATCACTGCTTTTGTAGGCTTTCCAGTATGTCCTCAATTTTTTCCATGTTGGATGATGCAGATATCGACGCCTGCAATTGATTCTGTAAGCTGCTCTGTATCTGTGTCTGCAGATTAGTCTGCATTGGAGTCGGCAGGCTGGTTTCTATGGACGCCTGTAAACTGGGCTGCAGGGCTGGTTGCGTGTTCGTCTGCATTGCATTCTGCAGGCAAGTCTGCATCTGTGCCTGGAGGGTGTTCTGCAAGCTGCTGTGCATGGTGGATGTTGTCGAGGGAGCAGCTTGGGCCATGGGCTGCATGTGAGCGGAATTCTGGGGCTGACTGTGAGCTGGGAGGTTGGCTCCAGAGGAACTGAGCATCTGGGAAGTATCTGGAAGGAAAAGGAAGTGGGAAAAGACCAAAAAAAGGAGGTTAATACGGAGCTTTAGGAGAATTCTGGGATCTTTGCGACATCTTCCACAGAGACGATGTTCTTACCATTTTGAATACCAAATACAAACAGGTTGGCTTGCCCTTGCTGAGCCACATTCCCACCCACAGTTGTCTGGAAAAGCTGCTCTGGTGGCTGCTGACCAGGGTTGGCAACCACACCCACACTACCCTGGACAACAAAGATGGTTGTGCCAGGAGATGGGGCGTGATTGTTCAGCTCCCGTGAGCCCATGCTGCTTTGTAGGCCCGACAGAGACGTCTGTGGCAAGAAGAGCTCCACAGGTTGGCTGCTGGAGATGCTGCCGGCACTCGGGCCAACTTGCATCGGCTGCTGATCCTGGAATAGGCTCTGCTGTTGATTCTCAGTGGACGCAGAGTTGTTGTCAGATGAGCTCTGGTCTTGAAAGGACATGGGCTCTAATGGGTCCGGCTGGGGCATGGCAACGTTGATGCTCGCCATGGGGGAAGTGCCTTGGGTCTGAGTGCTGAAGAGAATGGCAGGGGGCATGGCCTGTGGGCTCAGGTCTGTGGCGCAGAGCAGTAAACCTGTCTGCTGAGGCTGGGGGAGCTGGTTTTGTGAGACGGCGGCAGCTTGCGAGTGGTTTGGCATGCTTTGAAACAAGGAGCCCTGTGTGGCCAGTGGAAGCTGCGGTGGCTGCTGTTGGTTCTGCTGTGGGGACTGCTGCTGCTCCATCGGGGTACTCTGTTGCTGCAGTTGGGTGAGCTGAGCTTGAGGTTGGTTCTGAAACACAGCAACAGGTTGGGCTTGGCTGGATGTCTCCATTGAGGAGATAAAGGCCAATTGCTGAGGCTGTTGCTGGGCTGGAGGGTTTGGGGAAAGGTAGAGGGTGGAACCTGCTGACTGCTGCTCGGAGCTCAAACTGCTGCTGGTCAACACTGTCAGTGTCTGAGCGAGGGGCGTCTCCGTCAGAGGTCTGGGTGACTGAAAGAGCTGTTGTGGGGGAGACGTGTGTGATGGAGGCTGTGAGGGGAAGCTGGTCTGGATGGTCAGGAGATCTCCAGCCTGCTGAAGGAGGGACACTGGCTGCTGGACTTGTGGGGATGAATGGATCTGTGGTTGAAGCAACTCTGCCTGCAGTTGCTCCAGGACCTGCTCCTGCAATTGTTGCTGTTGAAGGTTGTTTAACACTTGATTCTGTTGCTGCTGCTGTTGCAGCTGGTGTTGTAAATTAGTCAGTAGTTGATTTTGCTGTTGCTGGTCCTGAAGTTGGATGTTATTTAGGACTTGCTGCTGCTGATTTTGCTGCAGTTGTTGCTGCAGTTGCTGTTGGTCTTGTGGCTGTAATATGAGTTGCTGTGGGCTCTGTATGGTGCCCAGGACCTGTTGCTGCTGCTGCTGCTGCAAGTGTTGCTGAAGCTGTTGATGCTGCTGAAACTGATGTTGCATCTGCTGCTGTTGTTGCATCTGCTGCTGCTGTTGCATCTGCTGCTGCTGTTGCTGTTGTTGTATTTGTAGCTGTTGCTGTGTGGACAGTTGGTTGTCTGCGGTTCCCAATCTAAGGCTGTTCATGTTCTCCTGGACGTGTTGCTGAAGGGTGTCTGCAGAGGTTGTTGGGCTGTACAGGACAGATGATAACTGCTGCTGGGCTGCTTCCAACACTTGCTGGAGTGTTGTGTTACCTTCGGCCTGGAGCTCCCTTACGGCCCTTTCCAACTGGGCAACCCCTTCCTGTGGGAACAGCGGAATCTGTGTTTGTTGTTGAGGGGGCTGAGAGGAAGAAGGAATCTGGGGCATGCTGGAAGTGTCAGGAGCCAGGGTCTCCTGAGGGTCTCTGAGGAACTGCTGGGGGACCTCAGGTGTTACAGGTGGGATTGTGGTATCTCCCGAAACTGGAAAAGATGTTGGAGAGGTAATTTCTTGCTTTGGTATGGTGGTAAGCGACTCAAGGCAAGGGAAAACAGGAGGTGCCGGGGAAAGCTCCACATCCTCTGACTGTAAAGGCATTGGGCTCTGAAAGGAATCTCCACCTGTATGGGAAGTAGAAGTGAGCTCCAAGGTCTGCTGGACTGAGACAAGAGGCTCAGGAGTGGGCTGTGGGAAAAAGGAGGAGAAACGTTATACCACTTGGCATTCATAGAAAACATTTTTCATTCTTCTCAATGACATGAATCAACTTTTACCTTGAAGACATTTACAGGTGGATTGCTAGACACCTCCATCGGCGTGTCTTCTTGTCGTTTGGAAGACTGACCCATGCAATCGCTTTGCTCTGGAGACAATGTTTTCAGATGGCCTTCAAACATACACGGCTTGACTGCGGATGGTCCCTCTGTCTTTACTGTCTGGACATTTTTATCTGCTGAGGGTACAGACAACAGCATTTTGTCTGTGGAACTCCAT
Source organism: Thamnaconus septentrionalis (assembly GCA_009823395.1). Taxonomy (NCBI): domain Eukaryota; kingdom Metazoa; phylum Chordata; class Actinopteri; order Tetraodontiformes; family Monacanthidae; genus Thamnaconus; species Thamnaconus septentrionalis. Next base: position 16,756,572 of record CM020513.1, read on the forward strand.
GCACTTCACCTGCATGACAATCAGGATGGAATTTTCACGTCCTATACCTGAGTCTGGAAGATAGGTGAAGGTCTGGCCTTCATGGGATCTACCGGCGTTGGTCATCACAAAGATTCCCACAGAAACAGGAGAAGTAACTGATGGATTGTGGAACGGAGGGACTGTCACAATCAAATGATTCTGGAAACAAATCCAAATAAATCATCATGTTTCTACCGAAATGTCAGAGGAGTGGAGTGCCTGACAATTAGAGTTGGGTTTGGCACAACAGTGTAAATTAATAATAAAACAAGAAACATAACCCAGGTGTAAAGGTTCAATAGGTTGTGTATACCTGATGGAAAAGGTCCATATCAATCTTTGCCTCAGCTTGCCATGAATTATCATCTGCCAACAAAACAAATGTATTCTTATATCCAACAGTTTTACGTCTCAACAACCAAGATCATCACAATCGTAAAACGCAGACAACATGTCACCAGTACCAGCAATGTTCTCCTGAAAAATCACTTTGGTTCCTTTGAGGAAGTTCTTCCCAATAATAAAAACTTCCTCTCCACCTCTCACAGAACAGCTGTGAAGACTTTTCTTCAGGATTTCAGGCACTCCTGCTGGCTGGGCTACAGAATGAAAGAAGAATTAATCAAAACGTTCATGACATCTGGGTTGGGCAAACAGAAACATACTGGAGGGCAGTCTTTAAATCTGATTAAACTAAAACATTTATGACAGCTAACCCTGATGCAAATTTGACAAGCAAACTACCACAAATCTCAGGAAAACAAATTGACAGAATTTAAGGCCAACTACATGTGTATGTGGTAAAAGATGAATGCCTGGTTTATCAGATGCCTTGCCCAGACTACTTACTGCAGAGGATGGGAGATGAGGGAACCTGCAGAATTAGAACTGATCCATCACTCTGAGGGATGTTGACTCTGAAGGCCAGTCTGGCACGGGTACTCTTTTTCTTGGAGCCTGCCACACCAATACGGGCTTCCACATCAGCATTACGCAGCTTTAAAATTCCCACACAGTCCACCCTGTGGACATATGAGCAGTGGTTCATATTGGAATTATGTCTTTCAAGTACACCAACACCAAGTGAGAAGTCCATATTCCACATCCATAGCAAAAAGTGCTTACGCAAGTGTCATGTCAGTGCTGGGCTCCAGGGGGATCTCAATAACAGTGGTGCCCTCGATGTCCACCTCTGTACAGGCTGTGGTGTTCCGTCCCGTCACTCTGCACGCCTGGTAGAAGCCATGAGGCTTTACTCTGCCTGCATCATTGGCTACAAACACTTGCAGCACAACTGGTTCACTCACACCTTCCAACTGGGGACAAAAAGCCATAAAAAAAACTGAAGAATAATTCATAACATCCATAATGGCACTACTGCAAGCTTGTAGCATAGATGTTATATTGGTCATTTTTTGAGTAGCGGTGAGTGAGCCAATGTCAAACCTTCACAGTAGGGAATCCTTGCTGTGTGCGGTCCTTGACAGAACCTCTGCTGCCCTCAGTCAGATAGCGCGCTCTGTGCTGGGTCTCCGGCTGCACAAGGATCTTAAGCTCCTTTCCATCACTTCTCTGGGGGAATTGAGCAGACAATGACCCACCTTTTGCTGTGGACCCCGACTCAAGAGAGCTGCAGGGGCAACAGAAATCACAAATTTAGCATGACATGCAGAAATCAAACAGTCCTAGTCACGACTACATTAAATAACTTTCGTAGAGCAATTCCAAAATATGCAGACCGAGTATCAATTGTGAGAGAGTCCCCGCACCTGGTTATGGGATTGTTTTTGTCTGTGCCCAACTGGGATAAAACAAAATGAGGTGCTTTTGCGCTGTCAGCATCAAACACATCCATGCTGTCCTCTGGTGGAGCTGGTTTGGGACCCGGCCGCTGGCGAGGGGTGCGCTTCCTCGACTTGCGCGGCACCTCTGTATTATCATTGTAGGACGTGGAGCTGACCAAGCTGAAGTTGGAGACCGAGTCATCAGCCCACATGCTGCTGCTGTGTTCTGAGTCTGGACCTGGTGGGCCGCACACAGAGGGCTCCTCTTGGCAAGACATCTGGCTGTCATCGAACAGATCCTCGGGTGGTGGCGATATGTTCAACACTGGTCTCCGCTTTGACGGCGTGTTCTGAGGCTGCTGCACTCCCAGCCCTGCCAACACTCCTGGCGCTACGTCTCCCACCGTGGTGCTGTTTGTTCCGCTGTTGGCTCTGCTCGGGACAGACGCGGCTTCCTCCATGCTTTGCACCTCTGATGCTCCAGCTCCATCTCCTCCAGCGGAGTGGACATGTTGCGGTACCTTGAGATGGTCTGAAGAGGGGGTAGAGGAACTGGTGGATGGCACTCCCATGGCGAGACAGGAAGAGACACAAGCACTGGAGGTGGTAGATGTGGCATCTGCAGTAGTATATACGGATATTGAAGTTAGTGCAGGTGATCGGCACAGAGTAGGCTAGCAGTCCCATTCAAGCAGCTGAATTTGTGCATGATTTGAATTGATTTCCCCTCTTCCCAACTCCAATTTCAACCGATTGTTGTGAGTTATATGCTCTCACTGTGCATGCGAGAGCAGTCAGGCATTGATCAAAAACGCTCTGAAGTTAAAGTTGAGAAGGGTACTATAGGTCCCACAAATTTCATATTCCTATAAAACCTCTCTCAATTAAAAATCAATGTGAAAAAACCGACATGCTTTGTTTACAAAAACAAAAGCAAGCTACAAATTGTAACATACACATTGCCAGAAAGAAACATGACAGAATCTGGCCAAACTTTCTTGTACAGCCAAATTTGCAAGCTGGTAATGTGGCGCCAAATTAAAGTTGCCAGGTTTATTGGACATTTTAGTGCAATGTGCATTCAGGAGTACAGTCGATTGCGCATGCCAATTGGAGGATTTGGTTGGGACTGAGCGTAGCCATGGAGACAGAATAAACAAGCCTCTGACCTATGGAGCAGTGAACTGCAGACCATTTTATATGCAGACACTCCCTGCCTCAGAGGGAACTTCCTGCAATAAAAACGAGACAGCCAATGAGCAACAAGAGAGCTGATCATTCAAGATTCAACTTCTGTCAGTCAGTAAATTGGATGAGTTAATGCACTGAAGGAAGTAGTCACTTTTGAAGTTGATCATTTGTAGACATGTTGAAGCATGTTTAGGTTGTTTTTCTTCTTCAATGGTGATCTGAAGGACATTATGGTACCCGAGCTCTTTGATCAGCACTGCTTAAGGCCAGCTGGTTCAAACAGGACAGTTAGAAGGTAGCGTTAACAAAATCTCTCTCTCTCTCTCTCTCTCTCTCTCTCTCTCTCTCTCTCTCTCTCTCTCTCTCTCTCTCTCTCTCTCTCTCTCTCTCTCTCTCTCTCTCTCTCTCTCTCTCTCTCTCTCTCTCTCTCTCTCTCTCTCTCTCTCTCTCTCTCTCTCTCTCTCCATTAGTGCACTGAGTATATGACTATAGAATCCTCAGAGCTGTAGTTGGCCTCCCTGAACCATGATCCCAGATCAGACCACATTTGTTTGCTGGATAAAAGATTTCTGCCTTCTAGACCTTCTAGCAAATAGTTGGGGCAACTTCACCGTTTCATTAGAGGGGCAGAACCATGAAAACAACTAGAACTGTCAGCTGTTTCCCAGGACGTGGGTGGATAATGTCTTGGCTACACAGCGGGTTTGAAACCCAAATGTGTTATTGATGTCACAAGAGCTGGCGTTGTAGTGTTGTGCACCACAGGTTTGTGTTGAGAAGCTCGTTGAGAAACACGGACAGAATCGAACCAAACAAATGCCAGGCCAGACACAAATATGTGAGGCACAATTTTATGAGGCAACATTACTGTCTGAGGTAACTGCTTAAACCAAAGGACAGTTTTTGGGAAAAGCAATGCTAAGTTGACTTACTTTATTTCACAATGATGAAAAGGCCATATGTAAAGAAATAATGTCAAGCACAAGCATCAGAGGTTAAAGAGCTGCTTAAAATGGGTGAAACCAGAGAAAACAGGCTTTGTTGGCATGCAGTTAATGCAAACAGAACATCAGGTGAGACTCGACATTCAGGGTAAAGCCTTGAAGGAAATGAAACCTGTGTTTACGTTCTTTACATTTAATCCAGTAAAGCCTTGTTTCTGTTACACAGATTAGCCTGACTCTCTGTAAAGATCAGCCACGTTGACAAGAACAAACAAGACATGTTGGAAAAATCTCAGTGTAAACGACAACAGTGACTTTGCTGCTGCATGCTGCAATAAAAAAACAACAACATTATTTCACTGACAATCCTGCGACTTTACGGAGATTCACAGGATTTCACGTCTCTGGTTAGCATTAGCTCAGCTCAGCTCACTTGATAGGTAAACCAAGGGGAAACAAAAACAGTGCTAGGGTTATCCAGATTCTTTTTTCACGAGAAAACTGTAAATCAGCAAGATGAGTTGCAACAATTTAGTCTTATAACTGAGAAACAATTTTAGTCTTATGGTTGAGATAAAGCTGTCTTCAGTGCAGTTCTTTGATGACTTAATACTAAAATACCAAAATATATAAATCCGTAAACAGTGTATACTTGGCAGGTTTTGACTGCTGGACATAACATTGTTTATTTGTAAACACTCAAGGCTTCAAGATTTTCCATCATAACTTTGTTTCCAGAATACCTCTTTAATTTGAATAAAAAAAGAAATAAATAAGCATACAGCAAATTCCCATCAAAGCCGTATCAGCCCAGGTGTAATACTTTGTATCTCCATCACCTGACACACTGGCGCTCCAAGAAAAAGCAAAGCACATTTTGTACTGAAAAGGGGATTTAACTCCGGTTTAAATCCAACTGCAAATCAGCTTAGCACTTGGTGTTGCTCCCCCACTGGTTTAACTAATAAAAACCTCCGTATCCCCGAGTGAAATCTGATATGAATGTGCCATGCCAGCAGTATTAAAATACCATTCCTTAAATATAGACACAATACCAGCCACAGAGATTCAGAGAAAGGAACTGGTGAAAGAGTGAAGTTGCCCTTCAACCACTGACTGAAGGCTATTTTAGGTTCTCCACCTCTATGTTCTCAGGGAATAGTTTGCTGAGGGGATGATCCTAGATCATGGTTTTAATGAGATGATTGGACAACTCACCTGAAGCCAAGGGGGCCGTGGGAGGTGGTCCCACCTCTCCCCCACTCTTCTGGCTCATGGTGGGCGGGTTTGTCTGTGAGGACGACGGCTGGAGCTGGAGCTCTTTGGGGAGGAGGTCATATACCGACTCTGTCAGAAAGAGCGAGCAGTGGATGAGATTATTAAAACACATAATAACAAATACACTGTGTTTACATAACTTTTAACCGAGATAAAGAACCAAATTAAATTTTGCCTTTTCCCCCCCATTTGAACTTGTGCCAAACCTCAAGCCAAGCTTAAAATGCAGTACTACCAACATGAGTAAATGTAGATGGTGGCTAAAAAAAACAAACTTCTAGGGACAGGCCAGGATTGACTTCACACTTCAGCATCAGATGACAGGCAGACATGCAGAGAATACAGCGGTCAGCACGGGTGTCTTCTAATGAACAGCATCAGCGCGTAAAAAGGCTCCACCGAGACCAACCTACGTAATTGATGTCAAGGTGATTTCTATAACCGGCCTCTGGACTACAGTGGAGTGAGCCATATTTGGATGCAGATAAAGAGATGATTGGCGAGTCTGGTTGCCAAGAAACAGCCGTCCATCAACACGGCGACATGGATATTTCAGCTGTGCTGCGCCGTCGCCAGGAGTGTGTAGTAGTCACCCGATACTGGGCTCTGACTTCGCAGCAGCCGAATAGTGAAAATGACTCGACACATGATCTCGCGCCTCAATGACGTCCACAACTCGGCCGAGGTGTATGCTGACAAACTAACATGCCACTCACAGTGCAAACAAAACAGGCAGACAGCATTATGCCCCAATTAGATTACAAAGCGTAATCATTTCCAAAAAATCAAGGGAATTCATTTGAATCAGAACCAACCAAAAGGCATGGCTGCAACAAAGTGATCTAAGAAAAAAACAAACAAAAAAAACAATCAGCTGTTTTGTTCTATTGCGCCGGTTCCAGTTGAGTGTCAGCTGCAGCCTAATGTTAATGTTTATTCAGTCTTTTGCCTTCGTTCTGCTCCATTTAGCGCGTCTCTCCTCGCAACGCAACACAAACTGGGACTCGAAGGAACCTTAAAATCTCATTCATATTCAGATGTAAAGGCTGTTACAAAATATTGTTCAAAGATTTGTAGAGCTCCTAGGCACATTTTTTAATTACAGCTTATTTCAAACCTAAATTCTAGATTAGATCACATCATTGCTATTAAATAGTCAATGACGAAAATGAGGAATCTTCTCTGGAATTGTCACCCAAACTGTGGATCACCGTCTACTTTAAATCGGACGAGCCACGAGAGTGCGTGCGCCAATCTTTTCAAGCCACGCGCTAAACAGGGCCGTTCTGTGCTGTGTGAACAAGAGGCCAGTAATGAACTTTAGATGCGTGTAATCATCATTATAACCCTGGCTGTGTCTGGCGGTGTCTGCCGGGCTTTGTTCGCGTTGGGAAGACATTGTGTATGAATGTGTTACAGATTGACTGGCAACATGACTTCACATGACCTCAGTCCACACTATCACCCCTTTCACACAGGAGGAGTGTGTGTGTGTGTGTGTGTAAGCCTTGCCCTCACACTTGAAACTGCAGCAACGGCCGACTGTCGAACCTGTGAGTCTCATTTCGACATGATAGATCTCAGTGCTCCTCCATTACATGCACTTACATCTCACCGGGGTTCCAACAACAACAATACAAACCACGTGTTTATCACGAGTTCAAATTATTGATTGAACTTCTACAGAACACAATCTCTTCACAGTGACTTCCAACCCATTATAACTCTATAGAAGATGGGTGACATGCTCTTTTGTGCAAAGACTTGTGCAGATTTTTCTCACGTCATCCACCCATGACAAGGAAAGATGACACGGACATTATGATGAACATCATCCATTAATGCAAAAAAAATATAAAATAATGATAATATATATATATGTTTGCGTTGTTTAATATGCATTTCAAAGGTGTCAGATTTTTGTAAGAGCTGCAGAATTATTGACTGTCAATGTCAACTGCCAATCCTGTGGCAAGACTTTTTATCTGTAAGTGTCAAGAATTAAGAAGTCAGTCATAACTTTCCTTTCCATTGGCCAAAGAGCATGTATGCTTAGATGTCTGTAGTGCGTGTATGTACGACTGTTTCCAGTCAGTTAATCCACCACCCATCACCCACTGCCGACTCACTTCCTTTTTCCTCCGTCTTCTCTGCATGTCTACTTACTTGCAGAAGATCATAGGATGATAAAAACGTGTTCATCTGCAGTCTTGGCCGTAACCCAGAGGGCACTTGTATGTGCACAGTTTATATCCAAAAATAGGCCACAATGGACTTGCAGGCCGCATGAAAGGGACCAACATTAACCTACACTCACAATTAAACGACATCATCTCATAGCTATGCGCTGCTCATATTAAGCCTCAAGGTTCGGCAAATGGCAGGACAGCCAGTCCATTTTTATTCCCTGCAGCTGGCTCGGGCCGAAGATACAGGACCACTAGACAATTCAAGAGACCGATGTTTTTGGAGCAAATGAAAAACAAAAATGTGTGGACCAAGAATGTATCTCGGTGCCCAATAATGGCTGCTTCAGTTACATTCTTGAGCACGCTGTGTTGCGCCCGTGCCAGGGCACAGACAAAGGACCTACACAGTGCAATCGAAAGAGGGGGGAGAGTCATTTGTCTGCCAAATATAATATCTCCGTTTACCTTGAAACTGAACCCTCCTGGCAGAGCATAAGTTTCCGATGTGATTCTTCACAATTCAGATTATGTAACGTGCATGTAGTAAATAAAATGTTCCATTTAAGATAGAAAACCTAGTTAACTTAGAGTGCATGGAGTTTACGACTCACTTCCAGGTGTTTTTTGCATGTTTTAGCAAACAACAACAAAAAAACAACCCACTGTTAAATAGAGCTATGACACAGTAAAACAGACATGGAGGCACTGCTAAAGGTTACGGGCCTGCATCCTTTTAAATGATTACTTATCTGGTGTGGTTGGGGGAGGGGCGCGCCAGGTGATTAGCAGTAAACGGAAACTAATGGACTGTTGCACGGATGCGAATACATGAATAAAAACTAAGCTGAGGCACAAGGAAAAACAATTAGAGCAGGACAAAAATAACTCGCAATTTCAAATTTATCCTGGAGTATTATGGTCTTCAAAGGGTCGTCCTCAAGCTGCATTAAAGTGACTGACAGTTCTAGAACTGGGAAAACAAACACTGATTTCTCTTTCCAGGGAGTTGGAACAGTATTTGTTACATCTTGACAGTCACCTCATACTGACAAGGAGACACATTAACTCGACTCCTACACATTAGTCAAGAACAACTGCAAAGACATTCTCAGAAAGTGATTCAACATCCCGCATGTTCCAAAAAAAAAAAAAAGCACTCTAGCACTTATTGTGCAATCTTTATTTCATAGCGAGACCAGATCACCTCGAGTTAAATGCGCATCCAGTGCGGCAGTCTCACATGTTTCTCACACTGATAAGCTGATAAACAGTGTTTTTCTTCTGCGGCTGAGACTAAACTTGCCTTCTCAATGCTTTACCAAAGCAGCAGCAAGCAGGATACACATACATACGGCAAATGTGTGTGTGTGTGTGTGTGTGTGTGAGAGAGAGAAAGCTGTCTCATCAGGTGAACACAAAAATACTCCTGCAAAACAAGCAGCAAGTGCAATCACAAAACATTTCTGAAAAAGGTTTATCATAGAGCCAAATAGAAATCAGCCATGACTTCACACATTGGAAGATGTGCTCATTTTAACTCACTTATGCCTCAACATAAAAAAAAACTACATAAAACTACTTTAATTATTGATTTTAATATCAATGACTACTGTTCTGTGATTCCAGTCTGACAAGTCATTACTGGCATTTTACATTAGCCTCATTTGGAGAAGGAAGGAACCAAAACTAAATTACATATAGTTGATTTTCCTGCACAAAATCTGTGTCACTAAAACTGAGAATTGATGACAAATTTCCACTGATGTGAAAAATACAATGCATGTTTTAAATGCAGTGTGAATCTTGCCTGAACATGCTCGTTACCTTGAAGCCACCATGAGCACACACACACTTACAGCCTGTGGTAAAAATAAACACCAGTACCATGTGACACCCAACGGGCCATGTGGCACATTGTCATGGGGGAAAACTTTACACGCCATAAAGTCGTAAATGTAATGCTGCTCATCACTTTCATCTCCCCCGCAAAAAAAATCCCATTGACATTGGCAGGACAAAGGGGTTAACGCAATGACATCAATGCACACAAAACGCCATGCATCTCGGGTTTCCAACGCACACGACATACAGGCCCTGTTCATAAATAAACAAAGGCCCGATGGCTCAAAGTTGTTCGACTTGCTCGGACAAGATCCTGTCGACCAAAGTGCTGCTGGTAAAAAAGCAGCACACGCACCAACGTGGCTGAGGTTAACGGGTTGGTTCTCTGATGATTACACAGCAACACCTTGCGAATGAATAAGAACAGAACCGCTCACTGGCTGCCACTGGTGTTGTAGTACTCAAGATTGGTCTTGGTCTAGGCCAGGGGTGGGCAGACTTTTGACTGGTGGATCACAGTGGGTTCTAAACTGTGACAGAGGGGCCGGAGCAGCAGCAGATGGATGGATGGAGTGTTTTGGTGACCCACCTCATAGGAGGAAAAATACATCATGTGATATGAAGAAAACTTGTGCTTTAATTTCAAATGACAACAAAAGCGTTCCAACAAAATCAGTGTCTTTGAAGCCCCAGTTTACTTTAGTTTGTTATTGAAATGACTCTTAAAACACAAAAAAATGATGAAATACAGTATAACTTACTTGCTATTAATATAATGTCTTCAAGTTCGGCAGGCTGGATTAAAAAGCTTAACGGGCCGCATATGGCCCCCGGGCCGTAGTTTGCCCACCCCTGGTCTAGAGACTCGTCTCAAGGGTAATTTTTACTCGGTCTGGTCTCAGTCTTGATCTGGGCAGACTCGGGATTTTTGATCAAGATGGTTTAAGACTCAGCCAACACTGCAATGACACGATAATAAATAATGACTATAAAAGAAAAGGACGCTTTTGTTCCAGCACCTCATCCCAGAGCCATGCAGAACTTTGAGGTCTTTCACAACCGCCATGAGTGAGATGAGTGTATTTTAAGTGTTGAGCTCAGACAATAAAAGGCAAACCTGGATTAATAAAAAGATACTGGTCATTTGTTCTGTTTTTTGTGATTTTCTTTGCAGTCTTGGTCCTTTCTCGGTCTCAAAACCCCTGATGTCTTGTCTTGATACTGTAGCCTTAATATTGTCTCGGCTTGTGCAGTCTTGACTACAACACGTAGCTGCCACCGAGGCCCCAGTGACAAGACAGACAAGAGCGTGACACTTCTCAGCGATTTAAAAAGACAGGCAGGAATGAAAAAGCTCAATGGAAACAATGCACAACATCAAAAACCCGTAGGAGCACAACCACACCAGGAGCCTCGACAATGGGGAGTAAACACAGCAGGCACGGGCTCCGTGTGGCCCCTGTCTTGTCTTCGTGCTCGCCGTACACGCCCCTCTGCAAAGTCACATCAGGATTTTAGACGGCAAGTCCCCTGAACAATGTGGCAGCCACCAATGACCTCAGTAGTTTCCCTCGTTCGTAACGTGGACGGACATTAAGACGAGCTATCAGCCCACTGGGTGGTGACAAACCTCCTCCTATATGTATATATAAAACAATAATAAAAAATCACGCTGCGTATCGCCTCCGTGTTAATTCGAGCGTTGACCTAGCGGCCAGCTAAGCGGCCAGGTAGCGAGCCAAGCACCAGCAGCTAACTGAGCCAGCTAGCCCAGCTAGCCGCCGCTGCCACACACACGCACACACAGAGTGAGAGAGAGAGAGAGAGAGAGAGAGAGAGAGAGAGAGAGAGAGAGAGGAAGCTAACTCCTGCTAGCTCGCAGGCTTAACCAGATCCTGTCGAGACATTCATTCCTCCTCCTACTGCGGGGGTGGGATGGGGGCATGAGGGCAAGTCATGCTGCCAACAATCTTACCTTTAGAGTAGAGAGATTTGGGAGAGTTGAGGTCGAGATCCGAGCTGAGGAGGGAGACAAAATCAGAGGGCATCGCAACAGCGCTTCATGGAGAGGAGGGGACGCAGAGCAGCCAGGCGCTCTTCACAAGAGACCGAGCGAGGCGCCTGCTGCCGCTGCTGCCGACCAATAACCGGAGCGTCTGCGTGAGGAGGAGGCGGAATGTCGAAAGCAGCCGAGACGAACATTTAAAATGATCGCGCGGCGGCTACGGCGCAACTTGGGGCTTTGCCTTCAAGACCGTTAGCGAGCGCGTCTCACGCTGGCCGTGTGTGCGTGTGCCTTTGCTAAAGAGGAGACACAAACACGCACTCGCCTATAGTTGGTCGGCCCACGTCCCTCCCCCGCCCCCTTCCTCCCCTCCCTCCCCTCACTCCCTCCCTCAGCCCCTCCCCTCCCCGGGGCATGCGCCGTATCCGGCCCGACACACGGAGATGCTCCAATCAACGCAGAGCATCCTCGCTGTCAATATAGTGTATTGGCCATCGCTTTGTCTCCACTAGTAATGGGAATTACGGCTCTTTTCAGAGAATCGGTTCTTTTGTCTCAGCTCACTTGAAAAAAAGAGCCGGTGGCTCTTTTGGCTCCTGAGCGGCTCCTTGAGATTTTTTTGTTGTTGCTTATTTATTATTATTTTATGACCAAATAATGCGCTGAATTAAATGACTAATGTTCGTAGTATCAACAATATTAAGTGTGTATTATTTATACACTCAACACAGAACACAGTGCTGAAAAAAAATTAATATAAATACCAAAACAACTGCTCTGTGATCAGGAAGGCAACTATGATCACAGAGGACCCTGTAATCCCCCTCATCAGTCATTCCAACTACTGCCATCAGGCAGGAGGTATAAAGTGTGTGTGTGTGTGTCTTATATAAAGGTATTTATTTTTCGGTTTAGCTTAACCATTTCAAGTACATTTCGCTCATTTACTGGAAGAATTTTTAGGCTTGTATTCCACTTGTAGTGGGACTGCAGAAGATGTTTCATGGTGTCAACAGTGGCCTACTTTAACATGAGCAGCAGTTGCTGTACTGGAAGTTATTTCACGCGGTGGAGGAAGAGGCCTGATGAACCAACACAAAGATGGACCTACGTTGCTTTTACTCGAGTGTGAAATATTGATCAGCGTCAGGAAAGTAATGTTTTGAATATAATCTCCGTCAATGCGGATTTGCTGTACACGTTTTCTAACAATTTCTCTGGTTAACAGACGGTTTGCATGCTTTAGTGGCTAAGCAGATTTACTAAATTCCCAAATTCTTATGCAGCCTGCAGTAAACCAGTGGTTGCCAATTTTCTGCATCAGTAAGCCGTCGGCTGCTAAACACAATTTTAACGTTAAGCAACAAAAATGAAACTAAACTTTGTGTTGTGTGTTTCTGCCCACATCTTTCTTTGCAACTTCGGTCATGGCCACACAGTATGACATAAACGTAAGCCAATGAGGATCCTTTAAGTGAATTTCTATTTCAAAGTTTTATGAGTCGGGTCAGTTCAAAGTCCAAACCCTTTCAAGATTCATTTAAAAGTTATAATGTCACTGGTCGAGCACTTTAAGTTTCAGGCCCCTGCAGGACTCTGTTTCGATGTCACTTGGCATTTCCTTGAGAGCTCAGAGGGTGAAAAACACTCCCAGGTGTGCAGAATGTTGTCACCCCAAATATGCTTCTAAACTCTTTCCCACAAACCCACATCTTTGACAAAATTAGACACGAGTTGACCTAAATAAAGGTCAAAAGTTAAAGCTTCAACCAAGCTTAAATGTCCCAATAAACCAGCAAAAGAATCACAATGAAAGAGAAATTGAAATAGTTTAATGTATTCCTTGCACTGTGGTTCCTCATAGCTGAACTGAAAAACATTGTTTTCTACGAGGCCTGTTTTTCACTCTGCGCAAACAGACTAACGATACTGTTGTGCTCATGCTTACCACATGCTTCTCTGCTGCACTGAATCAGAATCAGAATCAGAATCAGAAATACTTTTATTTATCCCGAAGGAAATTCTTTTCGTAAAAGGGTTCCAGTCAACTTAAGAAATGTACATAAAATATAGAAGCATGCAACTAACTAAGTAAAAATAATAAAACAACAGAAAATTAAGTAGTTGACAGAAAAAAATGGCATAGTGCCAAGTGCAAATTTTAACAGTTAAAATAAAATAAAAATAAAGAGCATATGACTATAAGATAGTGTAAAATTTTTTGGATGTATGCATGTGGATGTATATGGCAGACAGTGATTTTACAATGAGGGTGGAAAGTGGAAAGTTTTAATTTAATTCACAAATGAACCATTTGTTTACCCATGACTTTATGTGCATCGCTGCAAAGAGGCCCGAACTGGATTAGAATGTGTCGGCACTTCTTCAAAGTGAGCTTCCAGAACGTGTTCTGTAATTTTACGACTTTTTTCAGAGGCCATAAACAACCCAGAGTGGCGACTTCTCTGTTTGACTCTCACGATAATCGGAGAAACCGCTCACTTTAAGGAGCAGCGGTGGGTTTTTTACATCGTGACACGAGCAAACAGGAGTGGCACAAGAGGATCTTAAGAGAGAGCCGGAGCAGCCAGAGAACCCACTCACAGTGCGTAACAATGCAGCTACTATTGATGCTTTGTAAGGGGGCAAGTAACACGTTATAAAACAGACTGAATAAAGCCTCTGTATGCATTTATGAGGCACGATGGCTGCAAATTTCAGCTTGATAGCCACATTAAATCTCAAGAATTCATCTGATTCAATATTATACAAATATATGTGCTTTGGATTTCATCATTTTTGTGTATCTCTTTCGGAAAGACAATAAAATCACCAATGATTTGTGATAAATATTGAATTATATGAGATAGGCAATGAGCAACAAACAAAGAAGTTATCTTTGTATATCTTATATGCTATCTTCAACACTTTTTTTTAAATACACAATCATATCATTTTGTCTGTTGCTGAATTATTGTTATTATATTCATGGTAATTATTAGTTTAACATTTTTAAGAATTACCTGCTGCCATATGACTAATAATCCATCATCTTGAAAGAAGACATTCAGCCCTGACAGACGGCAGCCAAACAGACAGGTACAGGGGAAGTAAATATGTCCTTTGTATTGAAAACCGCTCATGTGCAGATAGGGAAGAGTTTTTGCACAGCAGCCCCATGACTGCCCCATGATGAGTCTTCCTCTTTAATTGAACTTATCATAAACCAAGATTTTTCTCAATAACACAATTTCTGCAAGAAACCAACCACATGTTTTTTCATGTGAATATCATTTTGACCCCCAAGTTGCATGAATCCCAAAGTGGTAAGTAACAAAGTACTAATAGTTTGTTACTCTACTTGAGTAGATTTTTTTTAAGGTATCTGTACTTTACTTGACAATTTCTTTTTCTGAAGATTTTTTACTTTTGCTAACTACACTGCACAAAAATATCAGTACTTTCTTCTTTTTACATTGAAAAAACAGCCTCATTATGTTTGTGTTTTAAAATGTTTAAAAGATACAAATTCCGTTCAAAGTAATTCACTTATTATTTAGTAAAGTTGTTATTGTTGCTGGGCGACACGGTGGCGCAGTGGTTAGCGCTGCTGCCTCACAGCAAGAAGGTCGTGGGTTTGATTCTGGGGCCCGGGCCTGGGACCTTTCTGTGTGGAGTTTGTATGTTCTCCCCGTGTCTGCGTGGGTTCTCTCCGGGTTCTCCGGCTTCCTCCCACACTCCAGAAACATGCATGTGAGGTCAATTGAACATTCTAAATTGTCCATAGGTGTGCATGTGAGTGTGAATGGTTGTTTGTCTCTATGTGGCCCTGCGATGCACTGGCAACTTTTCCAGGGTGTCACCCTGCCTTCGCCCTAAGACAGCTGGGATAGGCACCAGCAGACCCCCGTGACCCTGAATTGGAATAAGCGGGTATAGAAGATAGAAGAGGATGAATGTTATTGTTGCTTGATGCAGAGATATTTGAACAATGTTGTTGTGTATTTAAATCTAAAACTAGATAATATTTTAGAGGGAGATTATTTTAGTACCTTGGCTTTGGGGTCACATGTCAGGACGTTTTCAGTACAGAGAAAAAATAAAAATGGAGAAAATGACATGAAGCGTGTAAACATCCATTATTTTACTGTTTCATGGCAATGGCAAGAAAAATAATCTGATTTTAAATTTGTTTTAAAGTAGATTTCAGAGCCTCTACAATCACACTTTTATTTGAGTAAAGGAGTTGAATCAGTACTTTTAGTTCACAAGAAGCCGTACTTTTACTTAAGCTACTTCCGGTACATAATGCCTCAATTTCCCACAAGGCTGTTCGGTCGACGTCACAGTGTTATTGCGGAAGCGTGGCGGCGCAGCTGTGTCGGCGCTTCTTTCCCCAGTCAGTGACTGTCGTCCACCTCCTACCTTCCACATCCACCTGTTCTCTGTGCTGTAAACAGCAGCTTTTGGGCTCATTTTTTGCGTGGAATAGATGGCGGCTCTTAAATACGCAGGCATGGACGACACGGACAGTGAAGACGAGTTACCGCCCGGTTGGGAAGAGAGATCCACGAAGGATGGTTGGGTGTACTATGCAAAGTGAGTATCGCAAACGGTCATTCGAACGTGTCCGTATTAAAGTGCCCCCCCTCTCACAGAGGATGTGCTGGCCTCTATTCTGTGGCCAGCACATCCTGCATGCTAAGCATTAAAAGTACTCAAATAAGCGTAAATTCCGCAGCAGTGGCGCAAGGTGCACCTCACACTGCATTACAGGGCTTTCACAACCACATCAAATATATAATACGAATATCTTAGTCTGTGTTAGCACAGTTTGCCTGTCTTTTGCACATCTGCTGTGGTTGTTTGTACCTACCTTTTTGAACTACTGTGTAGTTTATTGATCCCAATGTGGGAAACTGTGATTCTTTATCTCCACTGTTGTCACTGCTGTTGTTTCCTCTCAGCTATCGCAGGGGTTATTTTTTCGTTAAACTACTTACTATGTGGTTTTATTTGCTCATGCATTCTTATGATTCTTTTTCAGAGTCTGAATATATAGCAATCAGATTTCTTTCATGTGTCCACCCCTCGGTTTAAGAATAAATTAAACAAGACCTGCATCCGTGTTTATTGTTCCAACCTTCTCATGCCTCTTTACTGACAGCCACGATGAGATGAAGACACAGTGGGAACACCCAAAGACGGGGAAGAAGAAGCGCTGTGCTGGAGGTTACTGGCTTTGCCTTTACAACCATTGAATAGAATAGTTTCCCAAGCAGATGTCTTACATATTGGTTTTGTAAAAATTGTACAAAATATTTCTTTTAACATCTGATCATCAGCAAAATGATCAGTTTTCGTCACGTGTCTTTTCTTCCTGCAGATTTGCCGTACGGCTGGGAGCAAGAAACTGATGAAAAGGGCCAAATCGTTTATGTAGAGTAAGTGGATGGTTGAACTCTGTTTGCCTGTCATGGTGATTGAATGTGCAGTATGTTTTGTAATGGACGTGATGTTTCTCCTGGCTTTTCCAGCCACATTAACAAGAGGACAACATACTTTGACCCGCGTCAGGCCTTCACGGTGGAGGACGTGGTCGTCAAACCAAAGCGCTTCGACGGAAACACGGCCGCTCTGGACATCCTGCAGGGTCGTGACCTCTCCGACAAGGTTGTGCTCATTACTGGTGGCAACTCTGGCATCGGTGAGTTTGTTTCGATGCATACTTTTCACTTTTGTCAAAAAAATGTCAAACAAAACAAAACACTGATGTCACAAAAATTCAAGGAGAAAGATAATTTTGTGTAACCAAACATTGATGAGGTATCAGTAGCAAATATTATATTTCACAGCAGTGTGAAGTGGCTGGAGTGTTTTTGTTCAAGGTGTCGTGCCAGCTTATGGAAGTGGAGGGCTTTGATTTTCCCCTGGCTTTGTGCTGTCACCTGCTCGTCCATCACTGCCTGTTTTGAAGAATGCGTCATAATATTGACAGGAGGAAGATTTGAAATCCCCTAAGTTCATCCTTTGTTTTTCATCCACACTTTCTTGTTTGTGGTCACAACAGCAGCATAAGGAGATTTAGCATTCAGCATGGTTTCCCTTTTCAGTGATTACTGTCTGTGGCAGTCATCCTTCTCTGCATCTTGCTCCCAGTGATAAACTCTCACTTCTCATGGCAACTTGGTCGCGATGCTCTCACAGGGATGTCAAAAATGTAGGAGTCTGCTTCATGTTTCTTCCGTGATCTTACAATCCAGTACAGTGTGCAGTGGCTCCTTTTTCATGACAGGATGAAACCCGTGCACCCTAGTTTGGAGGTCTGGTGGTGGTTTCTATCACACTGTGATTCATGCTCTAAGTGTGAACGCCACATGAAGCAGTAGCAGCAAGAGACCCTGCCAGCCAGATCACTTGTATTCTTCTCATAGCAGTTACACAGGCTTTGAAATGAACTGCATTGTTGCTTGTTGTCTGCCAGTAGCTCTGCTGTTTAAGGAGCCTCCTGGTGACTTGTTTTCAACTGTGGCCTTTGAGCTTTCAGAAGCTTTTTATTTAGTTTTTTTTTTTTTTTTTTTACAGGGCAGTAAAATCAGTACTTGACAATTTCGCCGCCATTTCAAACTTTCCATTTGCTGTGCAATTAATCACCTTCTGATTCTGCAGTCTCACACATTATTTTATTTTTGGTGGTATTTCCGAGTGCTTTCTTTTTCTTCCGGAATCAGCGGTGTTCAGGAAGGTGTGCGTTTCCAAAAGGAAGCCACTAGGTGGTGCTATGGTATCGTACAGTCCCAAGAAGAGCGCGACTGCGCAGCCACCCAGTCTCCATCTCTCCACAATTCATCAACATTAGGCTCCAAAATGATACACTTAGACTCAACAAATCACTCCTTAATACCCAACATGATTGTATTGAAGTTCATTAGCTGGGCTGAATTAGATGTCATTGTTAACTGTAATGAATGGCGTCCATTCGTACACTGCAAATGCATGACTCACTATATAATGGTCTGGAAACAAATGCATTTCCTCTTTGCTTTATTTTAAATTAGCACAAGTGGCGGCTATTTGTTCAGACTTGCTGCTTTGTTGGGGGAAGATAATGACAGATGGAAATCAAATAAACATAAAATCGTTGATTGTTTTATATTTAAATCCCTTTCCCATGAGGAAAGACAGAGTGGTTTAATTACTGTGTGTGCTTGTGTATTATAAGGATGCTGCTGAAACACTGCAGCAAAGTAGAAAGTAAAGACTGCAGTTTACTGCAGCTCAGGAACCCTCATGGAAAAACATTTCAGAACCTAGTTGACCTCATCTCAAGTTGTTATGAATAATAATAATAATAATAATAATAATAATAATAATAACAGCATATTTTTTAACAATATTTTACAATTTAATCTATTCATTGTCAATACAATTGCAGACAATCTGTACAAAATCAATAATAGTTTTCTTTCCATCCAATCTGCGGCTAATGTTAAAAACCCACCTGAGCCCAAGAGATTAATCAAACATGATCTTGCAGTTACGTTTAGTAATGACTGAATGGAATAATGGATCCACACACGGCTGGCTCATATATTATTTGTGGTTGGTACCAGACAAACTTTCATAAAGTGATCTGTGTCGACTATTCGGTGAGCTGCAGTTAACTCTGACCCAAGGCCTTTTCATACCTAAAGTCAAAACAGCAGCAACTTGAATAACCACCTGTTATAATCGAGATATGCAAAAAACGATTTTCTTTTAAACCTTGAACCTTGACGCAGATGGGCGACAGCAGCAGACGTCTTTCATCTCGCACCAGAAAAATGTTGAGTTTGCACAGGCTCAGAACTCAGAGGGTGAATGCGACATGAAAGGCCGGATCCATCCTGCCTCAGATCAACAGGTCAGGCGCTGCTCTGCTGGCTGGAATCTTGTCATGGAAAATTTCTTGGGACACTTTGGTCTCCTTTGTACCAACAGAGTCACGCTTAAACACCACATCCCGAGAATAGTTGCTGGCCATGTCCATCCATTTATGACCACCGTGTGTCATTTTTTGAAGGCTAAAAAAATAATAATTTCCAATCACCTCAAACTGCTTCCTTGAACATGTGAAGGAGTGAATCGAACAAAAAATGCACAAGCTCCACAGTCCAATTAAAGCGCATTGAGGATGCAGTGCTATGAACATTTGTCTTTAAACTGTGGATCTGTTCCTTAATATCATTGAATCTACACCTCAGCTGAAATATAGATTCTCTGGAGAAAATGTCAGGGGGTATTGAAATATTTTATATTAATTACTATTGCATATATATATATATATTTTTAAATCATGCACACATAAAGTTCTATATACAGTACATATGTATGTATTTATTGTGTACATTATCATGTACAGTACAGTACATACATCAATAAAGTCTGTCTATGTCTGTCTATTGTAAGGTGAGTATATTTTCCACCACAAGAGGGCACTGAAGGTCCATGGCGTGGCTTTTCCCGGGGTTTAAGGACCTTATCGTATTAACGGCTCCACACGCGCCTGTTTATGCCTTAAAATGCGTTAAAAAAAAAAAATATTGAAAAACTAATCCACATTTTAGATTGGCTGCAGTGAATTCACTAAATGAAAATGTGTTCATCTGAAAAAAAGCAGCTCTTCTCAAAAGGCCGAGTCCTGTGTCAAGAACACAGACATTTTTACAATGTGTGAATACTTAATAAAGACATTAACATAACCTTTGTCTTGCCATACCACATATTAAATATGCAGCCCCCATAATTAAGTGTATTCTAATAGTAATTGCTGCAACTCGTGCACTCCTTTGACATTCCACCAGTAAAATGTGGTTATGCCAATTGGTCGGGCCCACTTAGCATTTTAATGGCATCAATAGTGTTTTAATCCAAGCGTCAGGGCTATTTCCATTTTCCTCACTGCTTATTCCTTCCAAAAGGAATTGTGACATTTTTATTAGTGATGGTGGAATATTGTTTAATTACCAAATTTGCATTTCAGCGCTTTGATTTGGCTCCTGACGCAAATGATGCACATGAAAAGCACCTACACGGGTTTATTTACGCGTGAAATGTCACCGTGTGGAGCTTTCCTGACTTGCCCTGAAGTTGTCGTGCCGTGGTGCTGGGAGGCTCCACGGTAATGCACTCTGTCTCGCCCATGTGAACCCTGCGCTCGGCTCCCAACATTAGTCTCTCGTTCTCTCTCTCTCTCTCTCTCTCTCTCTCTCTCTCTCTCTCTGTCTGCTTTCCTTTGCAAATTAAAAACCAGTAGCAGCCCGACTGGTGTCTTTAATTGTGATAATGGAAATGAACGATCACACTTTGGAATGCTCTCTCCCTCCTTCTTCTTTTTATTTTTTTTTTTTTCTAAAAGGTTTTCTGGCTGTTATAGACCCGTGCTTGTACACCTGTACCTTGGCATTGATTCCTAAGCGGCTTTGACCTGAGACTGAGCCTCCTATCCATTCCCATTACGCACTGCTGCTCCGGCTCTAATTCGCCTCCTATCAACTAACTCAGGTTATTTACTGGCCAGGGCTCCATGGAACTGGTGTCCTTAAAGGGACAATGTCGTGATATTTCAGGCAACTACTGGGTTTTATAAAAAAATGTTTTTTTCCTTAATGGAAATTGTTGACTTCGTTATTCATTATTTACTTTTAAACTTACTACAAATCCAATCTAATGTCTACTAGACCTGTATTTTTTTCCCATGGCAACCAAAGCTGTATTTGTATTGTGCTCCTTTGGAACGTGGCGTCATCTCTTCACTCTGACGTCTCTGTCATAAGCTTTGTGCCGCTACTTCAACTTCTCCTGCATCCATCTCCCACACTCTAACAGCGGCACATAAAATGAGTCTTGGACAGAAATAAAACGTTCAATGACTCCAGTTACTCCGCTGTGCGCACAGCAAAGTAGAAAACCCACAACAGAGATTTCTCTCACTTGTATTCATTCTGTCTTTAGTATCATGCAGTGCGTTTCTGGTGAAAAAAAAATTGTGTTTGGGATTTTTTTTTTTTTTCAAACATGGCCAACAAATAAAAGGTGCCGGGCCTTTGTTTGTTTTGTCCGTGTTGTTCTTTTCTCTTGTGTGTCTCTTCTCGCTGGTTTGCTTCAAGGACCTGGCGGTCGAGTCGCCACAGGCCACAGCTCTGACAGTGAGGCCTACAGTGCACCTCCAGGGGGCCGAGCCCCCTCCCAAAAGTGTTTGTTGTGACTGTGGCCGAGCAGTCTGGACGGAGGCTCCCGGAAAGTTGGTGCTCCCCTCGCTCTGCTTCTGTGCCGCCTCCCCCTCTGGTCTGGAGGTAGCAGCTTGATCCTGCCACTGGCATGTGTGTTACTGTCAGACTGTGAATGGATCATTAAATCATTTATGATTCCTTCAATTGCTTCCATCTGTTTCTTGGATAATCTACATACATATATCTATAAACATATATGTCTACAGCCAGTTGGAAGGGGCTCTGATCTGGATTGTGTGAGGCACCCAGTGCGATAATCCAAATAATGCTGTCAGAGTTGGTGAGCGCCCCCCAGTGAAGTTCTCTTTACTTTGTGAAGGGCACAAAATTATTATTTATTTTTTTACGTATTGCTTCTTGTAGCCACACTTGCAGTGTAAAGGTAGTTGCTTTTTATCTCTCATCGTCCTTGCCTTCACTGTGCACTATGAGTTATTTTTTTCCTTTTGCCATACTTTTACCCGTGTTGTTGGTTCATCTATTGAATCAGCCTGCTGCCTTCAGACACATGTGTTTGAGTTGGTAGCGCTGCGCTGGCAGAGGATGTGGAACTTGCAGACTGCGGCAAGAAACACTGAAGAAAAATGATTTCGCCGAACTTTGTGATTCCCTCCGTTGAAATTTATTGCATTTTGAGTTGCTCTGCTGATAGGCCATCATGTATTTATCACATTTATGTGTGAAACCACCTCATAATTTCTGACAGTCCAGCATGATCACCATGTGCCCGTGTTGGCAAAGGCTGTGAATTCAGGAAGCAGGTGATGCTGAATGGAAATGAGACACAGAGCTGTGAATCAGAGACGGGACCTCAGCATTTAGTAATAATTTAGCTGCAGACAGCTCTGCTGATGAATCCTCCTGTATTTCTGTCTTCATCCTCACTATTCTCCTCTTCCCGCCTCCCTCCTTCCTGCCTTGACCCGACGTCTTTGATTTAAGTCACTTTTTGTGTGTGGATTGCCGAGTAATATCCACAGTGTGCAAACCCTACTCGGTTTTGATGCATCAACTGGATTCCTTACGGTGCGGCTGCTGAGGTGTCGGGTCAACGCTGGAATAAGATGCGGGACCGACGCGGGGCGGTCTGGCCCGGGAGCGGCCCAGATTTAGAGGGGTAGAATCTCCGCGCATCATCTCGGCAATGTTTTCAGACTTTAAATGTTATTTTTATTCATGAAAGAGGAACATTGTTCCATGTTTGTGTTGATCCCGGTGTTGTGCCGGGAGGATTAAGTGTCAGGCCGCTGCGCCCCTCTCTCTGGATGGAGAGATCTCTAAGCATATTCAGTGAGTTGCGAGTCGGGGGAACCTCTGTGCGCAGATTAAACCCAGAGCCCGGCTTTGTGGCTGATCATTAGATTGAGGCAGATTTGTTAAGCATAACTGCCATTAAATTGGCTGCAAAGCTCCGGTATTTACTGCACTGCTGTTTATGAATAAGGACCTCCTTAAAGAGCCACGCAGCCATGCGTTAAACCCCAGTCTCGGAAAGGAAGGCAATGCATTATTCATAGTGGGAGGAATTAGATAGATAAAAAGATGTTCCTGGTGAGGGTGGCATGCCGTGCCTGTGTGCGTGTGTGTGTTGCCGAGTGTCTGTGTGGGGTTTAGATGACATCCGGAGTTCATCTGTGTGTGTACACACCAGTCTGGTGGTATTTCCCGAGTGGTGTCCGCTGCTTGGGGAGGCCGTGTCGGCTCAGCGCTGAGAAACATCAAGGGAGAGCCTGACTCCGCTTTCAGTTTTTTATTTTTTCCCCCCACATAACGGGCATAACACGTCTACTCTGATTAATGCTTTTATTGCTGACTTAATGAGAACTGTGTGCAGTTGGTTAGTCAAATTATTTAACTTTATTAACCTTGGATGGAATTTGCTATGCACACGCCAAACTGGTGTAACATACAAAAGGTGTGCTGCTGCTGCTGCTGCTGCTGCTGCTGCTCTGCTGCTGCAGGCAGGGTGGGTTCAATAATAATTACAGCGTGGATATAATAGAAGTAAAGAAAGAAAGGATGGCATGCATATATGTGCTTAATGGCTGCAGGTAAAATGAAATGAAATGAAAAGGGAGGCGCAGGTTATTGTGTGTAGTCAGGTAGTTTATAGAGCTTCCGAGTTTACAGTCTGCACATGATGAGGGCTGCAAGTTACATGGTGTGTGTGTGTGTGTGTGTGTGTGTGTGTGTGTGTGTGTGTGTGTGTGTGTGTGTGTGTGTGTGTGTGTGGTGGAGGGAGGTTTGTGTGGATGACAGTGATGAAAACACCTTAATGCTCAGGAGATATGTGTGTTCCAGCAGGCGTCTGTGTTTATCCTGCTACACACGTGTCTATATCAAGTTTACCAACCTGTGTGTGTGTGTGTGTGTGTGTGTGTGTGTGTGTGTGTGTGTGTGTGTGTGTGGTGGTCAGGTAAGGCCGGTGTGACTCGGAGCTGCGATGAGAGATTGTGCAGGGAGTTGGAGGTTGACACAGAGGGTCAGGGTGCTAGAGAAGGGGCTTGTGGGTATTGGAGGTTGGTGGAGGGGGATGGCGGGGGGCAGTGGAGTGGACTGAGGGCGGGGGCAGGGGTTACACCAGCACTCCGGCGCTCTCACCTGGAACGGCTCAACCTTGGGCTGTAATTACTACCCATACATCCCACTTTTGGGGTGACGCGTCCCTCCTCTGGCGCTAATGGAGGGGAATTAGAGGGGATCCTAAAGTCAGCCAGAGTGGACGGGAGGTTGTGCCGTTTCTTCTTTCCTTGGGACAATGGGATCCAGGCACTGGTGCACTTGGCTCGTCCCCAGTTAGTTGTCATCATCCCCTTTGTTTAATACATTATGTTCACATGACACTTGAAGACAAGCAAACTGCCTGCCTGATCACTACAACTGGACAAATGAAGTGCACGTAAACGTGTCACTCTGACTGATATCAGAGTTCTCTGACTCGGATCGAGACACCCGGATGAAGCGGTTGGAATTTGACTTGCTCCTTCATGTATGTGCCTAAGTCTGAGTTTAACTAGACCTGGGGTGGGCAAACTGTTTGACTGGTGGGCCACACTGAGTTCTAGAATGTGACAGAGGGGGGTAGTGGAGCAGCAGCAGATGGATGGAGTGTTTGGTGAGCCACTCCTCCTGTGATTATGTAGAAAACGTGGTTTAATGTTAATTGAAAATTGGCAAAAGCCAAGTTACAACCAAACCAGTGTGTATGAAGCCCCTCAGCCTTAGGCTCTCTACTGAAATGACTTTGAAACACTGAAAAAAGGAATGAAATCCAACTTTTTTTAAGACTCACTTATTTTTTAGTATAATTTCTTTAAGTTTGACGGGCCAGATTAAAAAGCTTCACGGGCCGCATATGGCCCCCGGGGCCATAGTTTGAATGTCCCTGGAACTGAAGCATCCAGGACCTCCGGTGGCACAAGATTCTTCAATACTTGGTGCTTCCATGAGTTTGTGTCTAACTGAGGTCAGCAGTCCTTTGCAGAAACAGCAGACAAACCTCTGCACAGTTAATTTGCGCACTCCAAACTGGAAGGAGTCAATCGACGACACTTTACTCTGTGCAACTGGCCAGTTCCTCTCAAACAGTGGCCGTTTATAAATGTGATTTGGATCATTTATCGCGTCTTGTAAAATAAAGGGGGCAGGGGGGTTTCAGCTTGAAGGGAAGGAGCCTTTGTTTTTGTTTATTACACACAGGCTCTAATACATAATACATCAGTGCATCGCATGCTCTGTATTTTCCATCACACTGTGGGCATTCTGCTATTGTTTTGAATTTCCGATTCCTACGCTTTGATAGCTTTATCATACCGCGTCACTTTTTTCCACCCTGTCTTTTTATTTTTATTTCCAGGAACAAGCCGCCGTCACAAGGCCGAGCGCCGAACCTTGACGCGTGCAGAGCATAGCCACCCACCTAATAAGAACCATCCCCCGTCCAAAGATTTCTTTGACTCTTTCTGTGCTTTGTTTTTGCTCCTTTGTGGGAACATTTAAACGGCGGTAAAACAAACACTTTGGTGAACAACACTGGTCAACAAGATGGATTTTGGAGAGAAGCAGCGGCATCGTTGGAACATTGACTGATGACTGGATCACTGTGATAGATGGCGTGTGCATGTGTTCAGTTTTTTTTTCCCGAGGAGAGGAGGATTGTGGGAAGTGGTCCACATGTTTCCCCACAGGTCCTGTAACGATCCGAATGGACTTTCCATCGGCTGATTGTGCCATGGAGCTTATTTTAGTTAAATGCCTCTTTGGATGCAGATCAAGCGAAGGAGCCGGCGACTCCGTTTGCCAAATAAACACGTTTACTGACGAGGCCTGTAATGATCTCATTACATTGAGCCAATACACCTGTGTATGGGGGGTTGGGGGAGGGGGTGTGGGGTGAGTGGAGGCGGCGGGGGGGATCCAGGCGGCGGGCCGGGGAGGACAAACAAAGCGTGAAATCACTAAATCACACTCATTATTGGGGGATATCAGCAGGGCCAGGATCCTAATGTACCATGAAGAGCATTCACTGCTTAATGGACATTTTACACTGTTTTTTATGCATTTTTCCACGTTACAGTAAAACATATTCCTCAGCCGCAGTTAAGCCGCTTACTGTGTTTCTCTGACTTTGTGAATCTCCAAATGGAACATTTGCTCTCACCCTGAGCGCCGCGTCTTTATCCCCCCGCCCGCCTTTCATTTCATTTGCACTCGTTTGTTCTAAGGACCTGAAAGATTGTTTGTTTCCGCCCGCTATTAGTATTACCGCTGCGTCTGCGCGAGTGGGAAAACAGCTTATGGCGCTGGTGGATCTGCCAGAGCGAGCGAGCCAGCCAGCGAGCCCCACCGGCCCGACCTCCCGTCATGTTCCGCCACCAGCCGACAGCGCTGGAACAGGCTCTCCCCGGTGTTCACCTGACCAGGGACTTACTCAGCGGCGC
This sequence comes from Thamnaconus septentrionalis, assembly GCA_009823395.1. Lineage (NCBI taxonomy): Eukaryota > Metazoa > Chordata > Actinopteri > Tetraodontiformes > Monacanthidae > Thamnaconus > Thamnaconus septentrionalis. The sequence continues at coordinate 16,783,037 of CM020513.1, forward strand.
CCCCTCCACCGACGAACACGGCGGCAGGGCGAGGAGCCTCTGTTCCAGCAACCCCGCTCTCGTTATTTCACAATTAATGTCAAGCCCTTGTTATTTGTCAGTGAAAACACACGGCTTCGCCGCCACTGCCGCTGTTGCTGCCATATTCTAATTTGTTCTCCATTATGGAAAACACCGCCGTCGATTAATTTCACTTTCATGGTTGCTACACACAACAAGTGAATGCGAGGACTTGCTGTTTACCAGCAGCCAGAGCTCGTGTCCACTTTATAAGGGCCGGGGGAGGAAAACAAAAGGGTGTGAAGTGTTGTCATGTGAAATACTGAGGCCAAATATTGGGACCTACTGCGTCCATGATATACTGTAGTTCGTCACAAACATTTTCACTTAAATCCAAGACTCCCAGTTTTTTCATAGATTTTACGCTACATTCAAATTCAAATTCTTTATTTTTAAAAGAGACAAAGTACATTAATCAACATTTCTTTAAGAAAGTAAGTATGCCCGAGTTAGCTGAAGGCTAATTTCCATCAGTAGTCCCTTTGCTGCCAGGCTTCAATCAAAATACACGATCGACATAGACAAGAAGACGGCATGAAGACAGATAGACAGACACAGTACAAAGATGTAATACATTTATTTGTTCATTTATTCATTTGTTTATTGACAAGTCCTCTGTGCTCACCCAGTGTTATGAAAGACCTTCCTTCGTTTTCTTCCAGGTGCATTGTTTTCATTATTTTTTCGCCCACTTGCTGCGGGGGCAGCGGTCGCTGCTCTCAGCTCCAGTCCCCCACCGTCACACCTAATAAGGTGTCATATAATTTAATTCCATGCTTCACTTGTCACAGAGGGCTTCTGATCCGACTCCAATTCTGAGTTTTAATAGATATTAGTCCTTAACACTCTCCTCACAATTAGGTCTCCCAGTTCTGCTTTTAATGAAAATCAGATTAAGACATATAATCTAATTACACTTCATATAAATCCGCCCTCTGATAAATCCTGCTCCTCAGACCCTCTTTGCCGCTGTCGGCGATTGAGCCCGTCAGCCAGTCAATCGGGACGCTTTGCGCTGTTTGTGTGTATCTAGCTGTGGAATTACGGCTCAGTGGCTCAGGTTGGGCTCTGTGCTGTTTTACATTTCTACCACTCTTTCTAAGGACTGTAAATGTCACAGGGAATAAAAGTCCGATGGTGAAGGAGGGGCGAAAAAAAGTCAGTCACATAAATTAGTTCAACCTACGGGTTGAAATTGCCCCTTTAGACTTGTAATTTAGCTCTGAACTTCTCCCCGTCTATCTCCAGTTTTTTGTCACTTTTATCAGGGCTGTGTGATTTGGACCGAGCCGTGAAAAAGTCACTGATAAATCCTGCATGTATCCGCTGGACCTCGTTCCGTCGCCAGGGAACGTCCTTATCAGCCGACTTTTGATGTGCTGCAATATGACGCTGCGCTGCGCCTTTGAATACATTTGATAGTTCATCTGTCCATCCATCTATTACAACCCGGCTTTTTTTATTCCAGTATAGCCAAAGCTGTGGATGGATTATTGCCAACATCATTAACAACTGACCTCCCCATCCTTTTAACCCATTACAAGCGCCGACGCCTTCTCGGGAATCTGAAACTTTATCCTAGAGAGGGGGAGGTGGGGGAGGAGGAGGAGGAGGAGGAGGAGGAAGTCTGGAAGCTCCGTAATTCAATCAGTTTCATCACTTCAGAGGGAAATGATTAACTCCCGCTCCTCGACCACTGGGTTACTCAATGAAAGAAATTAAATGGAAAATTGATAGGGATTTCAACTCACACACCCACCACCGCCAAACCCCCAAGTGCCCTATTAGATCCAACCCCTGAGAATCTGACTTATCTCCTTGGAAAGAAATCTTTGAAGCATTTCTCGCTTACATTCTTTCTTTCTGTCTGTCTCTCTGTCTGTCTGTCTGTCTGTCCTGTCGTGTCCCAGGCTTTGAGACGGCCAGGTCTTTTGCTCTGCACGGCGCTCGTGTGATCCTGGCTTGTCGAAACCTCTCCCGGGCCATGAAAGCAGTCAGCGCCATTCAGCAGGAGTGGGTAAGTTTGTCCCAAAGCACCAAGAAAACCTCTTTGTGTTTGAGGGTCTTTAGTTACAAAGGATTGGTAACACCACCACCCAACAGGCATGACGGCTGTCACTTCAGTTGTCCAATCCTCATTTAGATGGATTTTACTGGTCGGGGGAATCATTCATATGAACTCACACGTCACAGTGTGAATATTAATGATAGAAATGGCAGATTAGCAAAGGAGGAGCAGGATGGAGAGTTACACCAGCGTAATTATTCCCGTATTGTGTCATTCTTTGATAAAACTTGAGGTGGTAAAAGGTCCTCGAAAAAATGCCATGCTGTGTGTGGGCAGAGTTTAAACTTCTGCCTGAGTTCCTGTAGATGGAAGGAGTTGGGAGGAGGGGGAGGGGCGCTGGTTGGGGAGGGGGGCGGTCTGATAATTACCTGAGATTATTGCTCTAATATCGCAGCGCTCGTGACACGTCCCCAGATTTCCGAGTGTGGGAAAATAAACAAGTGAAATGTGGCTGCTGGAGCAGAAAGAATAAACCATTAGCAGCGGCTTGATTACAGAGAGCAGGAGTCGGAGACGGCGGGCGAGTGCTGAGCGCAGATATGGAGAAGAGGGGGGAGGGAGGGAAAGAAGTGGGTGGTGGGGGAGGTGGGGGTCGAGTGAGAGAGAGAGAGGGCGTCAAACGCCTGTGAGCCAGAGTAGATCAGCAGTGTTTAAACTGGGCCAGGTCTCTAATTGAAGTGAGGCCCTCGGGGCTGTGAAATCCACTGGACACATCTACTGATGTTGCTGCTACTGATGTTGCTGCTTTTGTCTAAAACGCACGTGGAAAAATCTTCGTCTCGTGCGCAGGATTCTTTTTGGTGTTTGCGCTTCCAAAACTGATTTTTTCCATGCGACAGAGGCAGCAGCGATCCCATACACGATAGATAGGGCGAAAAATCGGATCTGGTCTGGTCTGTCTGTCCGTCCGTATTTCTGATCATATTTTTCTTTCTTTTTTTGTATTGGAGCTTAAAAGCGTGACATTTCTCCAATAAAATATTGGGCTTTGTTCTTGGTGAAATTGTTTAGTTTGACGCGCGGCCAAGCCTGGCTGTACAAAAAGATCTGGAGGATGCGGGGAGCCAATAGTTTGCTTGTTTATTCCCAACGTAATAAAAACCAAAACAGTCTTACTGCAACAGTAATCAATGCAGCACAGGTTGCTTCCATGACATCGGCAGAAATAATCCAAAAATCCAGAAATCCATAATCCAACAAAGGCTTGACAGCCGTCTAAAACCGCAAACCCCTGATAACACAATACAAACAATCAAACAATTATTTGGTCCATAATTAATACATTAAATAACAATGGCAGTAAATTAGAAGTTAAATTAAATATTTTGGCTCCAGCAGAGCTTCAGTGCAGAAGTTTTTCACCTGAATGTACCTACATAGTGCATAAAGTGACAATTAAAGTGAATCTGAATCTGTCTGTGTGCTGAGCGCCACCTGCACTCTGCCTGCCTGTCTGCCTGCCTGGCGTCTGTCTGCCTGCCTGCCACATTCAAACAGAGCCGAGGCGCTGAGTTACAGTCCCCCCCCCCCACACACACACACCTCACCCCCACCTCACCACCACCTCGGCCATTATAGGCTAATGAATAAAAGTCACAATATCAGAATAAATCTTTGACGCAAATTCTCCCCTCTGGCGACATTATTAATAGATTGTGGAGAAGAATGGAGCGGAGGATTAATCTTTAAGATGATGGATGGACTCCGCTCGCCTTCCCATGCTCCCGCTTCGAGGTCATTTTGATAAGAGGGTATATTTTGGGGTCCTCTGTACAAAAGGTCACCGTATCCACTTCCAGGTGCCGCTCACAGTTCCGCTCCGGCTGCCAGGAGTGGAACTGCTGTCCCGATTGCTCGGGACCTCCTGACCTCCAGCTACCTGCTTGCTTATTCCTCGCAACCTCGGAAGCTTCTCTCTCTGCTTCTCTGTGTGTGGGCGCTGCCGCTGCCGCTGCCGCTGCCGCTGCCGCTGCCGCTGCCGCTGCTGCTGCTGTGCTGACTGCGGCCGTGGCTCATCCAGGGTGCGGGGGCGGCGGCGGCTCCCTGCGCTGACGCTGGCTTATAATAGTGGGGGCAGAGGAACTGGGGGGTCACAGGCGGATAATGGGGGGGGGGGCAGGTCAGAACAGCCACTGGCTCACAGGAAGTGCAGGGTCCCCGGGGGCGGGGCTTATCATTCTCTGCCGGGAGATGTACAAACAGTAGCACGATTCAATTGGATGATGTCCCTTTGATGAGGGTTTTGTTTTCGTGTGTTTGTGAGTAATTCACAGCTTTGTTTTCTCAGAACAACGTGTGGCATATATAGTCATACCAGTTATTTGGTCCAATCAGGGAGCAGCTGATCTTTTCTCTCGGATGAGAAGAATTTTGTTTCTTCTGTGAAGAGGTCAGAAGACTTTATTTTCGTTGTACGTTGCACAACAACATTTTTTTGGGATGATATTGCACATGATTAGTAAATTAGATTCCTGGGGTGTATAGAAAAATATTGCACATATATTGTTGTATATAGACAATATGAAAACGTCAGCAAGGAATACTACAAGGTATTCATGTTTTGTTTTGCTATCTTTCAGTCAAACATCACTGCTATGATTTACTGGTTCCACATCTGACAATTTAGCATTTTATAAAATGCCATTTATTCATATAAAGGCCCATGCTGTGTTTGGGCTTCTCCTTGTGTTGGTGGTGGGACTGAAGCGGATGAGGTTGCTGTGAGCCCTCCAGCAGGCTCATTAGGGGAGTTTAGAGTGGCCGAGAGGAGATAAACATTTACCTTATGATTGTGTTTTACAGTCCAGCCTGATGCTGCTGCCTTTATGGGGTACAAAGGAAGCGTGCGCTCGTTTATTTTTTACCGGCAGTGATGAAGCCAGGAGGAGAACGACGACAACGAGCAGAGCAGACAACGTCAAAATAATTAACAAAATCATGTAAAAAAACGCAGTCTGCTGCTTTCAGGGCCAAGATCAGGACAAAACTGCACATCAACAGATTTACGCTCACATTCCACTGTTTTCATTGACATTCATTTGGGGTCTCACTTTTACAGCTCTTGGCCTCCACCCCGACTACTGTGCCATTCTCCCCATACACTCCCCCTGCCCCCCCCTCCCCCACCCACTCATCCATCTCCCATTCCACTCACAGAACAGGCAGGTTAAGTTGCTGGTTAACAACCAAACTGATGTTTGCATGCAGAGATTTATTTTTCCTGATTGCCTGTAAAATTCTGCTTATCTCTGACTCGGGCCCCCCCTCAGAGGGCTGTAATGGACTCCCCAGAGAGACGCAGCCAAGGCCCCTGGCCCCTGAGTGGAATACAATGTAGACAAGTCACGCACAGACACACATGACCACACAAGCTCTTATTTTCTCATTTATTTCTTTTTTTTTTAAAACCAAAAAAAAAAAAAAAAAAAAAAAAAAAAAATCCAAAATGCTTAATTCCCCCCCACTGCCCTCTTTCTACAGCACATGCTAATGAGATGCTTTGTAAGGGCGTTAATTAGCAAGCAAGTCACTGATTGCTGTGCTTGTTTTTGTTGTGTGTGTGTGTGTGTGGCAGGGGTGTATTAATATGGCCGTGTACCACTGAAGAGTGTTCTGTCAGGGTCTGCTCTGGAACCAATTAGGCTAAAGCTCATTGTCCGCTGAGGCTGCTGCAGGGGAAAAAAAATAGCCTGCTGCTTGCAATGTCAAACAGCAGCATTAACACAGGCCAAAGAGGAGCAGCCAGCCAGGGGAGTCTGGCCCAGTAGGCACCGGTCAGGAGGACCAGGAGTACCAGTGTGGTACCAGTGTGGTACCAGTGTGGTACCAGGAGTACCATTGGCCTTTCAGTCTGAAATGATAACCAGTGGGATGTACGTTAAAGATTGGTACCAGGAGCATTAATAAAAACAATGTTTGAGTTCCAGTGGGCCTAAATATCAGGGGCTGTGTATGGCCCCGATCTTCCTGTCCTTATATAGGATGAAGAAGTATTACAGCAGGACGAAAATATTGAAACCTCACTTCTGGCAATAGTTCCTGCCTAAATCTCCGAGTAATTCAGCAGTGTCTTGCACGGCTGGGTTTGTTCGGCCTCCTGCATGAATCCAGGTCCTCCTGTGTGTCTCCCCTCTGCAGCTGCACGATTGCTAAAAAACAAAAAAAAGAAAGAAAAAAAAAAGAGTTGAGTTTGTTTGCGTGTCTGCTTTGTGCAGTGCGTAACCTCCCATGTCAGTGTGACAGGCTGCGGTGCCCCGCCGGCCACCACGCAGTGCCACCCTCCTTCCACTGAGGCCAACAGGAAGTGACACATGTGAAATGCTGACCTGGTTGGTTGCGACCCGCCCCCGGGGTCCCGGGATGCTGCTCTTTTAGCCACCCTCACTCTCTCGCTCCCTCGTTCCCTCTCTCTCTCTCTCTCTCTCTCTCTCTCTCTCTCTCTCTCTCTCTGCCTCTGCGCTCCGTCTTTTTGTCTTTTTTGGCCTTCATTTTATTTTTATTTTCTGTTTTTTAGACTCTGGAAACTCCAGCCCATTGCCCCTCCACTGGTGTCAGCTCTGTGTACCTGCACACTGATATTGATCTATTATTATTCCAGATCAGATGAGAGTGGAGTCTTCATCATAGTCCTAATTTGATACAGGCCATGATGACTGGGTTAAGTCATTTTTTTCAATGAATCTGTTAGGACTACGCAGGGGTTTTAGGGGAATTCATTGTACATGTAACTCATGCAATGGTACTCATACTTATATTTTATTATATAGGGTTAGGGTTAAAAATTTAAATTGCCGTTGTCAAGGTGAAGATTACAATATAATGTCATCAAAAATACACTACACTTAAAATACACCTATCATAAATTTATCAAATGAATTTAATTTTATTTGTGTGGAAACAATTTGCCTCAAATTGTTTTGCTATCTTAAATACAAAACAATAAATCAAAGAGTGCAAATGCACCACCCTCTGCCCGCAGACCCTCAAACAAAACATCACCAGCGACAATCTCCACCCTTCTGCTCATTAAAATTAATATATAAATCATATATTGATACATATACAAAATATAATAATATATTTACATTTATGTATTAATACATTTTGCATTTAGTGCAGTTTTGGCTGTGTCCCTGGGAATATTTATATATATGGCAGTTTTGTGACGCCTCTTTATTTTACTCCTTTGTTGCTCATTTTTGATGGTAACGCTGGCGATGACGCAGGAGAGCAAAAGAAAAGGTTGCAAGTCATCAGTCTCGGCTGCTTTACGCCACAGTAATCTGAATGAAAACACACAGCTGCATGTACATCACATCATTTCCCTTAACTTTGGAAATGTCTCAATTTTCTGACATTAAAACTGTTGTGTTGAGCAGCTGTCAACAGCTGCATTTCCAGTCAAAGCAGTTTTTTTCAAAATCAAATATTTTAATTACAACTTGCAAAGCCTTCACGTTATTCCTCTCTCTCTCTGTCTAGCATGGTGGGCATCCCCTCATTAAAAAAACAAAAGCGAGAGTGACCCCCCCCTGGCCCCCCTGCTTTTGCTGATGCACCACTGTTAAAGCTTCAATAAATCCGTCATTGTTGCTGTTGGTGATGTGGAAGCTTATACTTAAGCAGCCAAGAGCCCCTTCACAGATTGTCCCCAGACTGTCTCCCTGCTTCCTCACTGTCCCTCCTCATCCTCACAGTGTAGAGTCTCTCCCTGCTTCCTCACTGTCCCTCCTCATCCTCACAGTGTAGAGTCTCTCCCTGCTTCCTCACTGTCCCTCCTCATCCTCACAGTGTAGAGTCTCTCCCTGCTTCCTCACTGTCCCTCCTCATCCTCAGTGTAGAGTCTCTCCCTGCTTCCTCACTCTCCTCCTCATCCTCACAGTGTAGAGTCTCTCCTGCTTCCTCAGTCTCTCATCCTCACAGTGTAGAGTCTCTCCTGCTTCCTCACTGTCCCTCCTCATCCTCACAGTGTAGAGTCTCTCCCTGCTTCCTCACTGTCCCTCCTCATCCTCACAGTGTAGAGTCTCTCCCTGCTTCCTCACTCTCCCTCCTCATCCTCACAGTGTAGAATCTCTCCCTGCTTCCTCACTGTCCCTCCTCATCCTCAGTCTAGACTCTCTCCTTCCTCGCAGTCTTTCAGAGTGGCCGCCTCTCGCTTTATTTTCAGTTTCTTCCCGTCTCTCTGGTGGGGTGAGGAGGAGGAGGAGGGGTGAGGAAGGGCGCTGTCACCTTCCTTCACGTGCCTTAGTTATAATTTTGTGAATCACCGTAAGTCTCTGTAAGCTGCTAGTAAACAGCAGCTGGTCCCCACTGGCTGCTGTGTTTGTGCCGACTGAAACGCGTGGACGGAGGGGACGAAGGTGGAATTTTTGATGTGTAGATTTGATGATGATGATGTCCAACAGCAGCGAGAGGCAGCAGCATTTAGCGTCGCAGCGCACCGCCGAGGATTCCTTCACGTTGCAGGAGTGACGCTTGCGATGCAGCTGGTGGTTTTTGACTGGTGGGTTCTCCAATGTGCCAGAGGGGGGTAGCGGAGCAGCAGCAGATGGATGGAGTGTTTTGGTGAGCCACCTCATAGGAGGAAAAAAAATCTATCACGGGATATGTAGAAAACATTTTGCTTTAACGTCAGTTCCAATCAAATCAGTGTGTTTGAAGCTCCAGGGTGTTTCGCTCTTCATTGAAATAACTCTCAAACAAAAACAGCTATTTTATGACCAACTCACTCTTAATATCATTTTTTAAGTATCGGTGGGCTGAATTAAAAAGCTTAACGGGCCACATATGGCCCCTGAGCCATAGTTTGCCCACCCCTGGGCTAGTGGGAATACCAACTAGTGGAGGCCTGGTGCAGGATGAACCGTGAGTGCCAACCTACAACAGTGTGTGAAAGTGGCGCCTTGAGATTTGTGTTATTTTATTTTTCACCCCAGTAAGCGTTTTTGCGAGGTGGACGGTGCGTCTTGTAAGTTGAGCGTGGACGCTGGAGTCGGACGGGACTCTTGGATGGGATCTCACACGTGCGGCACATTGGCCATTCACACCACAGTGTGTATTTAAATGCTTGATTAGGCATTTTTTGCATAGCTTTGGGGACGTGCATCACTCTTCCCAGACTGCTAATAAAGTGACCAGGGAGATAGGAAGGGTGTGTGTGTGTGTGTGTGTGTGTGTGGTGTGTGTAGGAAGGGGGGGGGCTAAATGAATCCTAAAGTGCCTGGCTTGCATTCCTCACTCTCCCCCTCGCTGCTCCGCTTAGTTATTCCAGCCTGTCGTGAGAAGCTCCCTCCCCCACCCCCCACCACCCACCACCCACCACCATGTCTGTCTGATACAGCCAGGTGCTCCGTCTCCTGTAGAGGTGTGGCCTGCCCCCCTAATTGCCTGGACCACACTCAACTTATGGGCAAGGGCTGCGAGTGAGGGAGCACCACGGAGGAATAATTTTGAATAAATCACGTAGTTAGCCGAGCGGCGCTTTCTGCCGGATAAGCAGTACCGCCGCTCCTCTCACGTGGAGGTGCGAGCGGCCCAGATGACGGGTCACTCGCCATAGGTCATGTTGGGGAGGATTTAAATGATTTAAACCACGGCGCCGCCACCGAAGGGGGCCGGGTGGAGGAGAGATGAGTGAGGCGGCACCTCTTTGTTGTTTGAACCTGACACTCTCTCATCCCTCACTCCTCCTCTTCCTCCACTCCTCCTCCTCCTACTCCTCCTCCTCTGAAGGCGGGCTCGTAGCCCTGGGACGGGGCGGGACGACTCCTTCAGATGAGAGGGGTGAGAGGTGGCTCGGATCCTCCGCACGCCGTCACTCCTCCTGCTCTCCCTCGGCCAGCGCCTCAGTGTTTTTATTGAAGTGTGAGAAGTGCTGACCGCAGGAAGACGAGTCCACGTCGCAGCGCGGCGTCTTGCACCGGGCCGATGAGATCTGCTAGGCGGCACCACCGCCCCGCTCACGCCTGCCAAGCAAGTCGCCTTACAGATGTTGAATGCTGAGATTTATTTGGCACCCCGGCCATGAGCTTCAGCCGATATCACTTCCAAACTCTTTGAGCAGCTTCAGCGCAACTTGAAATGATCACAGCGACAGTGCGTGATGCAGTCGTGAGTTGGAAGCGTCATTAATGTGCACGCTATCTGAATTTGCACGCGTGGGACTCCCTGTGTTCTTCAAGTTTGTTATTTGAGTGTGGCGCTGCAGGTTGCAGCCTTTCCTAATTGTAATCATAAATGAACCGGCCAGTGTGTCATATTGCTGAAGGCCCCTGTTCCTCCTAATAACCTTTGGTCCTAGTTTGGCCAGAAACAAAAAAAAAAATCTTAACTTTACTTTGTAATTTTAAGATGGTCAGAATATTTAAATAGTGGTGGTTGATTTCATATCTTGGTTGCAATAACTGGTTGACTGAAGATGTTTCTAAGAAGGAAACTTTAAGTCCACTTTATCTTGAGATGAAAATCAGAGGTAAGAAAGCAGATTAAACCACCGAATTTTGCACGAGATGCTTCCTGTATACAAACATTGTTTCCTTTTTTCCCTTCTGACTTTGATCTTTAATGCGTGCAGCACTTCGCTGCAGAATTCGGTGGCTGTTGGGCCTGCTGGTCTTCCTCTGCAGTCGGAGCTGATGGAGGTGGTGCCTGTGTGCTCTGCCCCAGGCCTCCAAGCAGTGCCGCCCCAGGCCCTGCCTATCATTAAATGCTGCGCGCTAGTGTGCATGCATGCGCCTGTTTATGCGTGTTTGTATGCGCTTTGACACAGAGTTAACACTGGTTTACAGCTTAATCAGTCTGTGTAACTGAATGCATATTTATCAGAGAAAATTCATGCTCAAAGAATCAGACCTCAACCCATACATCATTACTGCGCACACACACACACGCACACACACGTTCACGCACACACACTGAGATCCACATTTCATTAGAGGGGCAGATTCAGGCAGCCGTAGATTAAAAACAACATGTGTTTTTACAGGTCCATAAATCACAGGCGGGACGAGGGGGATTCATTTGGAGAACAGCAGAGTTGCGGCATAGTTGCTCTCACGTGACTAATGCCTAAGTGCGATACTTTGATACACTGCCTTTTTATTAGTTTCATTCTCTCCTGCTGCCCCCACATCAATGATTATCTCTGCACTCGCATTTGACTTGCAGAGCAGCCTGGATGTTGTGTTCGCTTTAGTTGAGCGTTTGGATGATGGAGCAGCCTCCCCATCTAACCGATGATTAAGCCTACACATTCTCCAGTGATCAAGCCTCCAGAACAATGGGAGCGCTGTAATGTATCCTAATGTAACACAGCTTTGTTGCGTTCAGCATCCATCTCGCGCCAGGGAAGTGAATAAATTAAAGTTGTGGGGTATTTTTAGACTCTGCAAACTGTGCATAGACATTTAAGCTAGCTCATATTCTTTTTTTGGTATTAACATTCTTTATTCTTATTATTTAAGCAATAGAAAGTATGTATAAAGCCACCACCCAAATGACAGTTGCCATCAGTGATCAAATAATGATATTAATAATATTATTACAAAAGAAAATTGTAATAATTTTATATAAAAATAATAGAGAATCCAAAGTTATATATAATGTTGATTTAGATCATGTTTTATTCTGGGTTTTTTTCAGTAAACATTTTGTCACACAAGATGAGTTGAAATCAAGTCATTCTACTGAAGAACTACTTCACATTTTCACAGTCCTTCTTACACTCCCAGCAGTGGAAACTGTACAGTGTCTCACTGGCTGATGGCTGAGGTCTGGCTGGGTCTGGGCATGCAGTATTACTGTTGAGATCAGGCTTAGATGTTCTGCCGTGCAAGAGAATGTGGAAAATAAACGGGAGTAAACTTGGAAGTCCTGGCAAACACAGCAACACCAACATGTGTGTCTGTGTGTTTTTGAGTGTGTAATCCCCCGCTCTCAGTGGTCTCGGTGTGTCAGGGCTGGTCTCAGGCTGGAGAGCAGGTGTAATTTCCTCTGCACTAAAACCCCAACAAGTGGCACCAGGGGAGCGAGGAGCATATTACAGGTTCAAGCGGCTCTGCTCCTCTGGACCGCTGAAAGCTACAGGCTCCCCTGACCTGTGACCAGCCGCAGCCGTGTGTGTGTGTGTGTGTGTGTGTGTGTGTGTGTGTGTGTGTGTTTGGGGAGCCTCAGAGGTGTCGGGGCTGCCTCAGTTTGTTTCTGTTATGGTGTAAAGCTTTATTAGGGCACAGACCTGTTTGGGGGGCCACAGGGCAATATTACTTCACATTTTTCATGTTCCCTTTGAAAACTGGGCATACCTGTGTGTGTGTGTGTGTGTGTGTGTGTGTGTGTGTGTGTGTGTGTGTTTTGTGTGTGTGTGTGCACATTTGTGCAGGTTATTTATTTTATTTTATTTCTTTATTTTTTTAATTAATATAATTTTCCTTCCCTTTGCAATATATTGTTGCTGTGATTATGCAGATTTCCCCAATGTGGGATTAATAAAGGCGTTCTATTCCATTCTATTCTAGATAAGTGTATGAAAAAACTTGAATATTGCCTGCAAGCTAGTGATGAACTTGACCAGCAGGAGGATTGTTACTGCAGTCTTGTCATGATGGGGTTATTTTATTGAGAGCTGAAGATCAGTGTTTAAAGCTGTAATGTTCATTAAATCCAGAACCCCTCATTTTTCTCTCTGTTAAAAAAAAGGTGCAATGTTGGACCACCAGTTTAGAGCCAAGACCAAAGATGCATCACATTCCTCTTAGGTGTCTGTCACCTTTGATCCTGGATGGCTGAAAAAAATGCCTTATGTGGAGCCTCTCACACCTCTTAATACAACCTCATGACAAATCAGTTTGAGGTTCTGCATGTCCGTTCTTTTGGACAGTACCCTGAAGTAGTCTGCCAGGTTACCGTGTCTGTTCACCAAATTTCCATATGGTTCAAGTGAATAAATTGAGGCGGCTAATGCTGGTGGAGTGCAGGACAGATGGCCGGAGGAGCGGCTGGGTGCAGGGAGGAGTGCAAGGGAGTGTGTGAGGTGGGTGAAAGGAGAAGAGCCTGCACGCTTGTACGAGTGGACGGGGGTAAAGATCCTCATCCATTATATCCCACAACAGCCCAGAGGTCGGCTTCAGGAAGACTGATTCAGAGCCATCACGTTTGGACTCCATCACCCATAAATCCTGGCATGTGACGCTGATGGATGTGGGCCATAAATCCGGCCGCACTGACACGCAGAGAGCAACATGGAGAACCATGGGAAAATGTGAGTGCTCCAGGTAAATGTCAACGAGGCCCGGGAGTAAGGAGGGGATGATGGAGGGAAGGAAGGATGGCCACGCGGAGGGATGAGAGGTCCAGAGAAGGGGGGATTGAGAAGAATGAGTGGGCTGCGAGCAGATTGTGAGAGCGCGGCCAGATCGTGGTAACAGAATTTACCGTGACACCGCAATGATTCAGCTGTCGTCATGCGGCTTTAAACTCATGTTGCTTGAAGCATAGCACAAAAAGTGCAACCCTGCTTTTTTTTTTTTTTTTTTTTTTTTTTTTTAGCAAATGAAGACGTTTAAATGTTTTTTATGAAACTTTTAAAATTTTAAATGTTTTATCAGGATATTATGTTATTATGTAGGACAATTTTTTTTAGTGTTTTTTTTTTTTTTTTAAACGGTAGTTAACTTTTTACTCAGAATTTATTCTATTATTTTTTTCCTGTATGACCAGGATGAATATCATGAAGGAAACACACTCCACAACAACAACCTTGTGATGATAATAGGGCCAAAGTCAGGAACTGCCGACCCGGCTAGACAGGAAATGGAGACATGTGTACTTCCTCATTAACCAAGCCCCACTTGGCCCATAAAACAGCATCCCAACGTGCACAAAAGAAAATGCTATGATTAGGGGGATGGGGGTGGGGGGAGGGGGAGTGGAGGGGTAGCGCTGCCCTAATGAAGGCTTCCCCCACAGTCATTTATGATATTGGTATGGGTGGTATGGTGACTAGGCCTATGGGATGAGCCCACTTCCAAAGATATGGATGTGAGATATTTGTATGGATGAGAGAGAGAGAGGGAGAGGAGGGGCCGGGGGGACGAACATCCACAACTCATTTGCAGGAGTCAGTTTTACTGGGTTGCAGCTAATGGAGATGAGCTTGTGTTAAGAGTCAGGGGACATGCTAATTCAACGCAAAACCAAAAGAGGTTTGATAGCGGCGAGGGTGTGTGTTTCTGAGTGTGTGTGTGTGTGTGTGTGTGTGTGTGTTTGTGTGTGTGTGCTCATATGGAGTCAGTTTCATTCCGTCAGTCCCTCACCCAGTGACTCCCGACTCCTTTCCCCCTCAGTCGGCTTCTCCATGTGGCAGAGGAATAAATGACTCGCTGTGTTATTTACAGGCGTGTTTGCGCTTTTAATTTAGATGTCGATAAACTTGTAAACTGTAAATACTGCCCACGTGCCTCCGTGCTTTACTGCTTCCTGTTTTTGCCGCGATAAAACCCCACCTGGATGAGCCGCCTCTTTCTCCTCCAAGAATGCTGATTGGCCCGGCCACGTTTTTGATTTCAGAGTGGAGCTCTTGGTAAATGTGGAGTTGGAGTGGTAGCAGTCCAAGTTTTAAAGACCTGTCCTCCATAAAAGCCCAACCCGAACCCTCTTTTTGAAAAACAGACACGGCTGTTGAGATCTCCACTGGTATCACTGGTTTGCTCTCAACGCACCACCAACTCAGGGCCTTTTATTTCGCTTGAGTTCAAAAGGAGGAAGACATCTCCTCTGCTGATATCTGCAAAACTCTGAAACTAGTGCGATAATCCAGATGGATAAATTGCAACACAGGGGAAAAGCGAGAATACTTGATTTTTGGGCTTGGACTTTCTCTTGAAAGCTCTGCAGATGCCTTGGCAGACACTCAGAAAGGAAAAAGGAAGCCCATCCTCGCTGCTGTCGCTTCTCCGCCCAGTTTCCCTGATTCCTCCACTCTTTCTTGTAACCCTCTCCCCTCCCCCACCCCTCCACCACCTTCACCACAGAAGCTACATGAGGCCCCCGTGTCCACCTCATTCATCACCTAGGTTTGATTCCCCTGCTTCACACGTTGGAAGAGTACAGAGTCATAACAAACCTCTTCCACTTCTTCCTCCGCCTCCCTTCTTCCAGAGTTGTGAGGTGGAGATGAATGCAGCCGGCGGAATTAATTGCACCCCGTTACTGAAGATCAGCAAGTTTGCACTGTTGGCATGCTGATCTGCCATATGGCTGCCCACTAGGTGAACACTTTGATTAATGTTGCCCACTCCCCAGTTTTCCCTCCACTAATATTTGATTCTGATGGCTGAATCTCGGCTCTGCATCCCTCCATCTTTGCTCTCCGCTCTTCTTCTTCTTCTTCCTCCCTTTCTTCCCCCTCTTTCATCCTTTGCTTTACCTCTTACCCGAGCCATCTGTGTTAACAGCTGAAGTTTGGTCTTCGGTCCTGCCTTTGCCTCTTTTAATGGCTGTTTGTCTACAGGGTTTGCTTACAAAGCGCTAGTGGCACCCGGTGCAGGCGGCGCTGTAGTTTGATAGCGAGATGGGCCGCCAGATTAGAAGGAGCGAGCGTCAGAGTCCCTGCCGGTCAGAGGCTTGATTGGGCCCCTGGTGTGTCGGGGGTGGGGGTTCTCTATTAGCCGCCTCGGCCCGCTCACACGCAGACAGAGGGGCGACGTGCGTGCAGACGTGCGCAGGAACAGATAGGAGCAAGTAACAAGGAGGTGAGCAGATGCCGGAGTCACAATATCAATAGGGCTGAGTGTTGGTAATGATGCCTAGCAGGGTTGGGGCGTGAGACAGCACTAACTAGAGAGGCAACTCTCAGGCGGCGCATTCACAATCTGCAAATCGCACCCGCGCCACCGCAGAAACACAAAACACACACAGGCTGGGTGGCTGCCGGGCCGCCATCAACTCCTCAGATAAAATATTCCCACCTGGGGTCACAAGTTCGAGTTAGTGGCCCCTCCCCCACCTCCTCCAGCACTAATGAGGCGGCGACGCCGAGAGCCGCGCAGACGACTACGCCGCCCAACATCTATTACAATCACTGCGGTGCTTTGTTTTCTCCCCCTGTTTTACGGCCCGGTCCTGCTGCTCGTCTGCGTGGGGCGGCCCTGCCTCCGTCTTCTTAAGTGCTGCCATTCTCCCGCGCTTGGATGTGGCCCAGAGGGCCCTTAGCGAGACCCGGGGCTGGGAATGAGCTGTGAGCCCCAGCCAGGGTGGTGGTGGTGGTGGTGGGGTGGCGGTGCCCACGGTAGGCCTGCCAGGCCCCACTAAATCTCCCTGATTGCCCGGGGAGGCTGCGCTGCGATGGCAGCGCCACCAAGGTGGTGGTTCTCTCCAAAGAGGCTGATTGAGATGCAAATAGGGGCCATAACTCAGAGCTAATGCAGACCTGAGCAGCCTTTGCCTTGTCCGTTCCTCTTCATCTCACTCCCTCATCGCTCCCCATTTGCTGCGGCGTCGGAGGAGGGACTGTTATTGTCCCGGGATAAAGTTCCATATTTATCAAAGTGTGAGATGGGGACGGAGAAATAAGGGCCCAGTCTGAGGAGGGGAAGAAAAGATCAACCGTGCTGGCGACCGGGCCGGCGGATCAGATCCCCACATGGCATGGAACACAGGTGGACGGAGTGACGTGACTGGTGGATGGGTGGAGTGAACAGGGTGGGTGAGGAGAGGGAGGAGTAATTGCACCGTCCTTTGCTGAATTGTTCTGTGGATGCAAATTTAAATCCCTCCTATTATTTTAATAATCTGCCTTTTTACTGCTTGTGCTCGGATCATTTGTTTGCAAACCAGGTTATTTGGAGTGGGAGGCTCGGGGGTAATTTCATGCTTTGGAGCATTTATATCTATAACTTAATGAGGAGAGGGCCTGTTCTTTCCTGCTAATGCACTGCTGCAGGGCCGCAAACTTTGCTTTTTTTTTCTATCCTCCGTTTAGGGGACTGTTAGCAGGTAGTAATTTGGGATTACTTGAATGGAATTTATGGGGCAAAGTGAGGTAAGAGACCAAACTTTTGATTTTGATGTTTCATTCAGGACTTTGCACGTTCAGGAGATTCACCTAAGGAGGGAATTACTCTCGTTTATTTACCCGCTGCTTTTCTTTTTCACCAGTTTTGCCCAAACTTTTTATGAGACGCTTTTTATTTTTTCTCGCCAAAGACAAACTGGGTGAAAGTCTGTGAAGGATTTAATGGAATTCTGATCCGTCTCCCCTGCTTATGGTCACGCAGTTCGTGCCGGGGCAGTGAGTCAGCCCGGGTGGGCCCGGACCCCCAACTCGATTTAACACAACCTGATTACGTCGGGGACGAAAGATAAAATAAAGACCTGCTGTCTGCGGCGGGACGTGTGCAGGTCCTGCGAGATGTTCCCCAGTCTTAATGCAGTTACTGTCCAGTGGAGCCAAAGATGTCGCCGGGCGGAAGGAGGAGGTGTGCATCTATGCCGCCTCCCTTCTCCCCACCCCTCCTCCTCACCGCCTCCCCCGCCCCGCCTTTGAAGGACTCGTCTCCCTCCAAATCTAATCAGACTGCATGAATTAAAGCAATAACTCAATTTGTTTACAAGGCATCATTTATTCTCCGTCAGGCCCGACGCTCCGTTGACAATCTGCGGCGCGCTGACCCCCGACCTCGGCTGAGGTCACATGATGCATCCATTACGCCGCTCAACCAGAGTCTTTCAGGCTATTATCAGGCGACAAGGGGCTAAAGATGCATGATGGGAATCCTATTATTCAAATTGGTCTCGGCCTGAGAAGGAATGCAAAAAAAAAACACATGACCTTATCGGGCAAACGGGCGAGATGGTGTGAATGGAGCCTTAACAACTGCGCCGCATGTTTATTAACTTGTAATATGCCGATTATGTTTACAGCAGGAAGAATAATAGGAAGCAGCCAATGTTCCACAGTGTCGCTCGGAGGCATTCGCTTCCACCCGTTCATCTCCCACAGTTCAACATTTCATCCCCATTCATTCATTCATTCATTCATTCATTCATTCATTCATTCATTCATTCCATCGGTGCGTCAGTGTGTGATTCTATGCCAGAGAAACCGAGACATTCCAGCGCAGGAGAATAAAAGCGGAATGCTTTATAGATTTCCTGGCTGAACAACTATTGTTAGGCTGGGAAAAATGGTAAGCAGTTTAGAACGATGCCAAACAAAAGAGCTTTTATAATAAAAGTGCGTATCAGACCCCGCGGAGCATAAAACACTCCATCATCAAAAGAACTATTACACACTTACCCACTTCAAAGGCACTGCGTGTTTCTTAATTGCCACATTCTTTTCTTATTCAATTATGTTCTGCTTATGTTTTTAGAACGCTGATACAAAAAAAGGGAAAGAAAAAAAGATCCCGGCTAACTAAATCAAAGGGCTTAATTTATCATCTGCGAGCAGCGACGTGAGTTCACCACAACTGTGTACACATGTGTAAATGAGCGTGTGTGTGTGTGTGTGTGTGTGTGTGTGTGTGTGTTGGCACTTTACAAGCCCTGCGGATACAGAGATGATACAAGACGCGGGTGTTTCAGGAGAAATTAAACAGTGTAAGAGCAGCAGGTTTAGATAAAGCAATCACATTACTGCTGCACTGGAGAGGAGCACATGATTTTGCAGTGGGAAGTATTCCGCTTTATCGCTGACACCTGCAAAGGGAAAGTTGTGCGGGGAGCGTCCGTGCATGAGGCCTTTTTGCCAGTTTTTTTCTCTGACTTTCTTGTAATCTAACCTCAATGTTATCAGCATCTGAGCCTCTGTGTGTGTGTGTGTGTGTGTGTGTGTGTGTGTGTGTGTGTGTGTGTGTGTGTGTGTGTTGTGTTTGTGTTTGTGCTGTTCAGCCACACCGCGCGGTCCCCACAGTCCCCTGCAAAAATAAGCGGGGTGTAAATACGTAATTGCCAGCGCTTACTCTGGGATCTGAAATATTAGCGGGCAATATGGAAAGCATTAAAATGCTGCTTGTTGGGTATCTGTTACGCTGAGGACACGCAGGCAAATGTGCACTGTCTGCGAATCTGGCAGCGGAGGATGGGAGGGTGAGGGAGAGATGACGAGGGCGAGATAGCAGCGGGAGAGGAAGAGGAAGATGAAAACCTCTTTGTGTTTTTTCCCCTCTTCTTCTTCCTGAGAACACGGACACATTGTTGGAATCTGCATCACTTTTTAATGTAAATTCGATCGGGCTGCAGTGCGCACAGGAAGAGGGGAAGGAAGTGGCGGCGAGGACAGGACACACACACGCACACACACACACACACACACACACACACACACACACACACACACACACACACACACACACACAGCACTTTTTTTATTTTTATACCTTTAGTTTTTCCCTCTTTCATTATTTAAACCATATTTTGCCTTAATTAAAAAAAGGAGAAAAAAAACAAAACCCCAAAAGTGGGTGTGTTTGTTGCTATGTCTGCTCCATGTGTACATTTGTGCGTGCGTGTGTGTTTGTGTGGAATGTGATCTGTGCCCCAGGCCCCACGGCCCTGGTCTG
This sequence comes from Thamnaconus septentrionalis, assembly GCA_009823395.1. Lineage (NCBI taxonomy): Eukaryota > Metazoa > Chordata > Actinopteri > Tetraodontiformes > Monacanthidae > Thamnaconus > Thamnaconus septentrionalis. The sequence continues at coordinate 16,802,723 of CM020513.1, forward strand.
TCTGCATCCGAAAAGCAAACTCTGCAATTATGATGACCGCCCTGTCCTCTTCATTTCCCATCTCTGTCTCTCTGAATCTCAGGCTCTCTCTCTCTCTCTCTCTCTCTCTCTCTGTCTCTCACTCTCTGAACTGTCTGACTCTCCTCAATAACAGAAAGACATTTTCAAAAACAGGACGCGCCTGTGTCACCCTGAGAGGGGTGGGTTTGATGGGTTTGTGTGTGAAGGAACTGCTCCTCGACACCTGACAGTCACATCAGGACTTGCTGTTTCTTTATTTATGGCACCAGTTTTGTTTTTTCTAAGAATCACTCGTTATACCACTGGGCTCATTTTGTATAAATTGAGTTTAAATGTACCAACACTTAACACGTGAGACAAAAAATACATTTATAATGAAACAATATTTTGGAAGAATCTTTTTTTTATTTTATTTAAATTGTGTCTTTTTAAAAATGTTTTACCATAAATAATAAGGAATGTAATTCATTATTTACTATGTATATGATGCACCAAGTCCTGACACACAGTGTTTCTTCTCAGTAATGCTTTGCTTTCACCACATCTTGCAGTTTCACTTAGAAAAAAATAATAAAATAAGAAATAATTTGCACAAACAATTCATCACTGTCAAGTTTGGCTTTTAGCTAAAAAGGTTTCATTATTGTTGCTTTAATGTGAAAATACAGCTCACATTTTACTGTCCTGGTGTAATTAATATTTGATCAGTGCGCTTTAATGAGACTTTTAATGTCTTAAATTTCCCTCCCACAAATACTCCTCATCGAACGCTCGCTCTCTAATGATTTTTTTTTTTTTTTAACAGCAGGGGAGGATCTAACAAGCTCGTGAGTGAGGAACGTGTGTAATTGTTTTCTCTTCTGGTCGCTGTTTTTTTGGTGTGAAAGTGCTGGGTGGCGCTCTGCGGCCTGGTGAGCTCGCTTCCTCGCCAGCTTTGACTGAGTGATTTACTGATTAGAGTGGCCTGCTAATGAACACGTTTCATTAATTACAGCCATTAATACTGTGTTTACTAACACGGCCTGCAGAGCCAAGTACTTGACTGATTGAAAGGGAGGCAGTGTGTGTGTGTGTGTGTGTGTGCGTACAGCCATGTTGAGATGATCAGCACTCGTTCTCCGTGTTCCTCAACTGGAACGTCGTCCCGTGTCCTTCCTTCACCTTTTCCCGCAGCGGCCGCTGGAATTGCTTGATTTGTAAGTTGATGTGAGCAAGAGGAGAACCTGTAGATTACCCAGCTTCTTTCATTAAGGCGGCTGGAGAGCGAGTGTGAGTGGAGGGGAGAAAACCCCCGTCTCTGTGTCAGAGAAAGAAGAAATCAATTTAATACAGACTTAACTGGAGGAAATTGCATATTCTGCCTGCATGTGCTGAACAGGCACTTTCTCTTCCTCACCAGAGACCTGCCTCCCTATTAATTGCAGCGTGCGTGCGTGCGTGTCAGGGAGAGAGCGGATGTGTATGCGCGCCGTGTGCACTTGTTTGTTTGCGTGTGTGTATGTGCTTGCGGTGAGTGTGTGTGAGCCTGCGGTTGGAGGTCAGACCTTCGGACCTGCGGAGCCGCGCTGAGGCCGTCTGCCAGCCACATGCGTCCAACATTTTTTATTTTTGTTATTTTTATTTTTTATTTTTTTCCTTTGACTGCTTTTGTGCGCTGCACGTTCCGCTCGCATTGCCGCGCGTCCCACTTGGTGTCGCGTGTGCACAAGCAGCGGCAGCAGCAGCGGCAGCGGCGGCGGCAGCGGCGGCGGCTGCGACTTAGCCAGGTGGAGAGGAAAATTGGTTGGTATTTATGAACAAATGTCATAATTGTGACAGGATGATATATGAGCGGCGCCTTCCACAGCCCCCCTCACCCCCACTCCCTCTTTCTTTCCCTTTTTTCCCCTCTCCTGTTTGCTAAAAATATATATCTGTGATAAAATGTGGTCTTAAAAGCTGATGACCAATTTAGCGTGGCGCGTTTTTTTGCGGACAAGGTCGCGGGCGGCGCCACTTCCTCGCCGTTCCTCCCTCCGAGGCCCGTTCTAATCTGCGGAGCAGGAAGAGGGGCTCAAAGTCATTTTTCTAATTGCTTTTATAAGGTGCCCTTTTCACTCGCCGTCTCTCTCCCCCTCTTTCTCTCTCTCTCTCTCCCTCTCCCTCCTGCTCATTCACTTTCACCGCTGCCGCCAGAACACCTTACTTACCCCCAGCACCTGCCTGTGACAACACAGAGCAGAAACGCCGCTGAGACCAGCGACAGATCCTTCGTTTAACCAGGTTAGAAAAAACTCATTGAGATTAAAAATCTCTTCTGCAGAAAAACACAAAAACAAAAACCATCGCTCGAACGCAGTACAAATAATTGTGTGTGGAAATGACAGCTAACTGAAAAACCATAAGAAGTAGAATTTAAAATCCAGTGTGAGTTTGGAGAGGCTTCGATCTTTTAAAAAGGATTGAGTTTGACCATTTCATCAACCTTGACAGTTGGAGGCCCTTTTGAAGGTCATTCCAGACTCAACCAGCAGCAGCATACATAAAAGCATTTTTGCCCAGTTTTGTTCTCACTTTTCTGAACCAACATTTGCGTCAAAGTATTGAACCACAAACCACATTCATTCTGTTTGCATGTACGAACATACAAGCACAGAAGTATCCACTATTTTACCATCAATGGGAAATTTATTAATATCATTTTTTCGCCCACCCATGCCTGGGGGTGTTCACCTGCAGGTTTCATCTTGCGGTGGGGGGTGCAGGGTGGAGGGTGGAGGGCAGGGGAGAGTGGGGGAGAGAGAGGGATTGCACTTTTGATTTCTTAAGTGTTCCCTCTCTGCTGCTGATCTATAAGTGGCGGCTGGGGGTGGGAGCGAGGGTTAAAGTGTTGCGAGCGGGAAGCCGGGGAAGGAAGGATACAGGGAGGGTGAGATTGAGCCTAGTGCATTAAGACAGTGTATTATTTGGCCGTTCCACTTGCTTGCGTCCATTAGGGGCGGCTGCCATGCTATTAAAGGGGTCAGCGGAGTGTGCGCACCTGTGTGCGCCACGTGCCAGCGTGCTGGACACGTGTGTGTGTGTGTGTGTGTGTGTGTGTGTGTGTGTGTGTGTGTGTGCAGGGGCCGGCCGCCTTATTGAACAGGATGAGGGGGCTCCCGCTGCTCTCAGGCCTCTTGCTTTTATTGGATTGGATGGCCCCACTTCTAATTGTATTAGGGCACTGCTCCCCCCCCCCCCTCCCCCACCCTGTCCGTCCGTCTATCCGTCCGTCTTCCCTCACGTCACACCGGCAGCGCATCAGAAGTGCAAGGTGGAGGCGAGGAGGCCGTCGTCGTCCTCCTCCATCTCCCTCCCTCCTTCCCTCCTTCCATCCTTCCTTCCCTCCCTTCCTTCCTTCCCTCCCTCCCTCCCTTCCTTCTCTTCCTCCTGCTGAAAGTCCTGAAGGTCGTCATCATATTACAGACAGCTGTTCTCTGGGGGTAAGGGTGGGGTTGCGGGGGTGGGCGGGGCTATTTGCAGGGCTGAGGGATCTGATGCTGGAGTTCTCGTCTTCGTGGTGACCTTGCTGATTGAAGCGTGGTCCAGCCTTCACCTTGAACGGCTGGGAGATCCACCGCACTTCACTTTTAGTTGTGATTTGAGCTAAAAAACAAGTTGACGGAGGTAAAATGATTTGTCATGTTGTGTGTGTTTTAGCCAGTGTTGTCGTCGCTCTCGTGGGCTGTGGCGGCTGTCGTCGCTCTGTCATGTTTCCACTGAACTGGAGCTGCACAGAGTCAAGTTTTGCTCGATGCTGCTCCACAGTGTAGCAGAAAATGGAGCATTTTGTTTCATAATTTGTAATAAAAGGTGTAGTGCAGCTCTCTATTATATCTCCCTGCACTAATAAGAAACCTTTAAAAATACATTCAAAAAGTTCCCTCTAACAAACTGGAACTGATGATCATTTGACTGTTGAATTAGTAATAATCTCTGGCGTCTCTTGGCTTATTTTAGTTTGAGCCATTGCATTTATCAGTTTGATCATCAGGATTTCGGAATTATTTTTCAAACAGTTGGGATTTTGATCAGTGGATTAACGCTGACGCGTTTTCACTCACAATGAGGCGTCTTGAGGCATGTTGGCGGAGCGATGGAGTCGCGTCTTAGCTGGTGGCGCTGAGCTCTGTCACCCCGAGCCGAGTGGAGCTCTGAGCCGCCGCTGCCGCTGCTGCTGCTGCTGCTGCTGCTGCTGCTGCTGCTGCCGCTGCTGCTGCTGCTGCTGCAAACTCAGCGATTACTCCGGAGTTAACCAGAGAGGCTTCGCTGCCTCTCACTTTTCCTTCGCCCTTGAAGAGACCAAGAGTTGTCAGGGTCCTCATAAAAACCCTGAACGATTGTGTCCAATGCGCTCTTCCTCTCCATTTCAACCACCCCTCTCCTTCTCTCCCCCACCTCCTCCTCTTCTCCTTCCAAAACCTGGCCATCTGTCTAATTGTTCACCTCCATCGCTTTAATGCTTTTTACATGCTTTTCCCCCCTCTTTCCAGGCAATAAACTTTATTTTCTTCGCAAGACTTCAATCTGTGGGGGTGGGTGGGTGGTGGGTGGGCCGGCTGCTCACCTTCTCCCTGCTGGATTTGCTCCAGTGCCCCCCTCCCCCACCACCACCACCACCTCCTATCTGCCCTCTGGGCTCCCCTTACTCCTGGGAGAGGGATATGTGTTTGTCAAGATGACACCTGCTCTCATCTTCTCTATCTGCTGGCCACACACACACACACACACACACACACACACACACACTAGTAGGAGGTATCCTGTTGAGGAGGCCTGTTACTTGCCTGCTAATTATTCCTCCTCTGCCTGCTCTGACCTTCTTGGAAATGGTGTCACATTTGTCTCCTGCTAAAATCTCAATGCTCACTTTCATAAGAGCAGCAACTCTTGTCTGAAGTTTTTTTCCTCCTCCGTCTCTCATCTTCTCATCTCTCCTCTAGCGGCTGCTGGATTTCCCTGCGCCCGTGCTCCTGCTTTTTGTATACCGTGTTTAAGTGTCCGGGAGTGTGAAGGCTACACACACACACACACACACACACACACACACACACACACACACACGTCATTAAATTTAGACAGTTGTCTCCTCTCACCTGTGATTACTGCTGCGTGCAGATCATATAAGCAGGCACCCTATAATCATATCTGTAATAGCCGTAATCAGCACTGTAATGCTTTGTAATAGCATCCGTATAATGGTATAGAGTGGCATCAAGAGAATAATTGAGGCGTGGATAATGGCGCGATGCCGTGGTTTTACCCTTGAGTCACAACATTGAGTTTGTTGTGTGTGGGCGTGCGTGCGCATGCATGTGTAACACGCCCCTCCCACCAGGCTGTTAAGGTGTCCGTAAAATGCCTGGAGAATCACAGTTTCATCCCAGAGTCGTCCCCAACATTTTCACACTGTCTTTGCGCTCACCTCACCGAGGAGCGCAGTGATCGCTCGCTGCAGGTCACTCTTCTTCTTCTTCTTCTTCTTCTTCTTCTTCTTCTTCTTCTTCTTCTTCTTCTTCTTCTTCTTCTTCTTCTTCTTCTTCTTCTTCTTCTTCTTCTTCTTCTTCTTCTTCTTCTTCTTCTTCTTCTTCTTCTTCTTCTTCTTCTTCTTCTTCTTCTTCTTCTTCTTCTTCTTCTTCTTCTTCTTCTTCTTCTTCTTCTTCTTCGGCTGCTGCCAGGATGGGGTTGGGGCACAGCCAATCACCTGCATCGTCTTCTCTCACACCAACTAACTTCACATCCTCCTTTACTATTGCTGTAAATCCCCTTTTTGGTTTTCCTCTGGACATCCTGACTTCCAGCCTCAGCATCCTTCTACCATCCACTCAGTGTTTGCTCCTCTGAGACCATCTCAGTTTGGCCTTGCTGGCCTCCAAGCATCTAACATGCGGCGTCCCTCTGAAGAACTCCTTCCTGATCCTCTCCATCTCAGCCACTCCTGAAGAGAAGCTCAACATTTTAGATTCTGCAAAAGTCAAATCTCATTTTTTTGTCCTGCATCATTTTTGCAACTTGTGTTTTCTACTAAAATTGTCGCATTAGAGGAGGACTTCGAGAGGAAGACTAACTGGTGGATAAAATGCAGATATTTTTGTAAATGCATACAAGAGACACATTTACTTTTGGCCAAACTTGGCCTTTTTCATTGCGGTGAAAAAGATCTGTAAAATGGAGCCACAGTTTCTCAGGGTGACAAAACAGTGGAGAGCGTACGAGTGCAAAAGGCTTGGGAGGGGTGGAGGGTGGACGGTGGGGGGTGAACATCAGCGGTGATGGCGAGGTGATTGTCCAGGGTGTAAGGTGACCCTGTTAGTGTCCCTCAGGGATGGTGCTGAGGAGGACGGGTAGCGATGGCAGCAGAACTACCTGGAGCTGCTGGACCACCGGGGGCCCAGGTGGGAGTCTGGGGAGCCATATCCAGCTGTTCAGCATGAGCAGGGGGTCAAACGGACCATCTGAACGGGCCTCCATTCATGCTGAGTGCACACGCATGAGCTTACGCGCCATAAAGAGAAAGAGCTGGCTTGTCCTTTTGGAGGCAGCTGCACTGATGCGTGGAGAGCAGAGGAAGCAGCAGAGGAAGTTGACATGCTTTGGTTGCGCGTCGTTAATAAGTGGATCCTCAGGCCCGATGGGCTCCTGCCCTGCAGCAAGACGCCACGGCAGGATGGACACCGTGCTGATGAAGACTTGCTCCTCCTCCTCACTGTGTGAATGCAACTGTGTTCACTTTTGATTTATCTTCCTCCTCTCCTTCCCCCGTCTTCCACCTGTCTCCCAGCATATGGTGCAAGATGAAGGAGGCGCGCTGCTTTGTCTTGCACATTTGCTTCAGATTAGTTTGTTCAGCCAAAATTGCAATGTTTCATTGCATTTCATTGAGTGTTTTTGTGTTACGGTTGATACTTTAAAACTTCTGGGCAGAAGTTGCGCTGAAAATGCTCTCATTTCTTTGACTGCGTTGTTCAGCATATTGAAATAATGCAGACTGTCTTTTATTCAGCGACATATTTCCATTTATGTAATGACAGCAATGTTGTGTTACAATCACTAAACACTTGTGTGTTTCTGCTCCTCCCTGCAGCACAAAGCCAGAGTGGAGGCCATGATGTGCGACCTGGCGTCTCTGCGCAGCGTCAAAGAGTTTGCCGACTGTTACAAGGCCAAAAAAATGTGAGTGCCATACAAAACACAAACACAAACTTATGTTAGATTTCTCCAAAAAAATATTCATCTTCTGTCAATGCTTCATTTATTTTGGTTACAATGTCTCCAGTGAAAAAAGCTATTTAAAAAATGTAAATTTAGGACCTAAACCTACAAGTCTTCTGAACAGACAAATTGTGACTATTTACTCTCCATGTCAGGGTGCATCACAATAAACATAGATTAAATTGAGACATTACCATGTTTTAAAATGCTTGTAAATGAGATGCACAGCCCTGCCCTGCACCCACAGCTGCTGCCAGTTTTTTCCTCCTCATTTCAAGCGAAGAAGAAATGAAAGTAACCAAACGGAAGCTTCTGGAGTTTGTGCTCGATTGTCGACTGCTGTGTTGATTCCCTCACTTTATGAAAACATTTTGCTTAAAGGACGTCCACACTGACGCGCATGGACACCATATGTGCACGGCCCCAGGAGTGTGTGTGTGTGTGTGTGTGTGTGTGTGTGTGTGTTTGCTTGACATTGTCGCGGACAGATTTCCAGACAGATTTACCGCTCCCTATTTTGTGGTGGTCAGCTTTAACGCCATCTTTTATTTTTTTCCCTCCTTGCGTCATGTGCTTCAGCAGCGCCGCCGCCGCCGCTGCTGCTATTTTGGGGTCATCACGTATTTTGTCATCCGCTCTGCTCAATCAGCCGCCGGTCTCTGGAGATGCCGTGTGAATGTGAATGTGCGTGCGTGTGTGTTTGTGTGTGTCTGTGTTGGGCAGGGTGGGGCTGTGGGGGGCCCTTGGGGCGAGGCAGGGCAGTCATTGCCAGTGGCAGCCCCGGGGCAGGGTATGGCCGTCCAGGACACGTGTCTTGGGTCGCAGCCAGAGCTCATGGCCACGGCTTTCCTCCATCCCTCCATCCCTCCATCTCTTCATCCCTCCATCCCTCCATCTCTCCGTCCCTCCGTCTCCATCCCTCATCCCTCCATCCCTCCATCCCTCCATCTCTCCATCCCTCCTTCATCCCTCCATCCCTCCATCTCTCCGTCCCTCCATCTCTCCATCCCTCCATCTCTCCATCCCTCCATCCCTCCATCCCTCCGTCCCTCCATCCCTCTATCCTCTATCCTCCGTCCCTCCATCCCTCCATCCCTCTGTCCCTCCATCCCTCTGTCCTGCACCTCTCGCTCTGGTACGTCCCCCAGTGGAGACGCTGACCCCCCTTTAACCCCACAGTCCCTGCAAGTCCTCCGCTGTTTATTCCATTTTATTGCTTGTCCTCGTTTTTTTCAGCAATTTGTTTACACCCCCCACCCCCCACCCCAGGTTGTCTCTCCCTGCCGGCGTCTCCCTCTCTCTCTCTTTCTCTCTCCACATTCAGTATTTTGGCGAGGTTGTATTTCTTCATTAGCCGTGCTGTTTGGGAGGGGGTTGGAGTTGGGGGTGAGGGAGGTGGGGGCGGTGGGGGAGGTGGGGGCGTGGGGGGGGAGTCCCAGGGGATGTCAGAGTACATTAATTCTCATCAGAAGGCGAACAGAGCAGAGTGGAGGCTGGGAGCTGTGAGCTGTGAATGGCACTGGGCAGCTGTCTGAGTCTCCCACCACTCTATTACTGCACGTATGTCTTCAGGCATAACACACACACACACGCACATGCACATGCACATGCACATGCACATGCAGCTGCTGACAGGACTGTAAACAAACAGACACACTCGGCGCTCCGCACGCTGGCTGTAATGCTCCTGCAGCGTGTCATTGACAGGTGAAATGTAATCAGAGTCTTTCTGCGTTCCTTCTCCCTCTCGTTTCTCACCCCCCTGCCTTTAAGTGCTTCTTATTCACTGGCTTTCACGCTGCTTTGTGTTCCAATGACCCCGATTTGGCTTTAATTGCCTGTCCTTTGAAATGAAATCACCTGCATATTGATATTGTTGAAAGGAGGGGGGTGTGGCGGGTGCGATATCGCTGCAGATGTAATTGATGGCGGAGCAGCATTTGACGGAACGTGGCCTAATACCATTTCCACCCAACCAGTCTGTAATTAACATATGCAATTTGCTTTTATTTATTGTTTTTTTTAAATGCATTTCTGCGGCTGTAATTCCAGGCCTCTTAGCGCGTTGACGTGTGGTAAGTGTAGCTACATGCAATTTCCATTTGCGTCAGTCCTGCCGTTGGTTTGCACGGCCAGGACTGCAAAGGCTGTTTCGCTTTAGATGCGTGTCAGGGTGCGAAGCGAACAAATATCCATATGCCAGGATCACTTGCCAATAAAGTCCAGTGTTAATGACCGGCGGTCCGAACGCAGCGCGCACAGGCAATCTCTTCCTGCTGGCCCTCATTATGCCAGAGGTCAGGGGTCATACCCAGGGGGGTTATTTAAAGTAAATATATAAACTGATGTCTCCCCGTTTGGTAGTTAACACCCTGCTTTGACCAGCGCTGAGATTGCACGGTGCGCACGGCCTTGCGCAAGGCTTTAATGTGGAAAGGGGGACCGTGCTGCGCGGCAACAGGCCTATTAAAGACATTCATTAGAGCTGCGCTTATGAGAGAGGGACTAACTGGTGGGCAGTTGAATTAACAGGCCTTTTACATTACAAGCAGACTCACCGGAGGCCCATCGGCGCTGCGTGGGGGAAATCTCTCCACTGGTCAGTGCAAAGTTGTTTATTGGAGTTTTCGATCACAAATTTGTAGCAGCGACGGCTTCATCAGCGGCTCGGTGCTGAGGACAGCAGCAGCGCAGCAGTCAGCGAGTCTCTGGGTCTGAGGTCTGTCCGCATTCAGAATAAGTTTGTGCAGGTTAATTGATTTTTGAGGGCAAAGTCACAACTGTTTTGCTGTGAGTTTGGCTCGTGTCTTATAAAGCATCCTATCCTGGAAAAACAGAGTTTATTATTCAATATTAAAGTATTTATAGCTGCTATCAGACTGCCAGCCAAAATCAGATTTGTAGTCCATCCAGATTGAAACTGGATGGCTCTTCTGTAGTCTGAACAGTCACCAATCACATTAAATCCGATTTTTGCAAAACGGATTGAAACCACCTTCGGGAGGTCGTTTCAAATGGCATTTGGACAGATGCGTGTCAATCTGAACAGCTTTAAACACAGCGATGGGTTTTGACTGTCCGTGACGTCACTCTACGCGACGCAAGAGCCAATGCGCCACCAGAGAGCGCCACCAGAGAGCGCCACTGGAGGTGCGGAGCTGTAACGTCATGGAGCAGACAGAAGCAGTAGAAAACAGAATAGAATTCCAAATTTCTTCGCTGCTAAATCCAAAACTAAAACAATGATTGAGGAGGAACTCGTTAAACTGCTTCAGTCTGTTCAGATTGTTGTTGGACCATGTAAAGAAACTTCCTTTAAACTGGGACATGGGTGTAAACTGCTGCTAGACGTCTCTTCTGAGTCCCCACTGCTTTGTTCATTCAACAAAAAAAACACCCAAACAAAACCAGACACAAAGAAGTGATTTTTAAACCGTGTTTACACTGAAAAGTTCCAAAGTCAGACGGATGACTCGGAGTGTGTGGTGTTTATTGGGACGCCCCCTGGAGTTGTGCTGTGTTCACGCTCTCTTAGTGTGGGGGAACAGTGGGTCCAAAACAACTCCTGGAAGCTGAGAGTAGTTTCACAGCAGAGGCAGCCCGTCTTTAACTCCTCTTCCTGCTTTTATCAGGCTTAAGGTCATTCTTCCACACATGTTTACAGACCTCCTTATAATTTTTGTATGAAGGGTGAAAATGTGAATAAGTGGCTGCCAGTGCGGGGTGGGCTGGGCGGGGGGGGGGGGTTGGCGGTATGCTGAGGTCGGCACTCCTTAGGTTGACTTGTGGCTGGATTTGTGCTCTTTAATGAACCTTGTGTGTTCGGAGGCCTGAAGGTGATCGTACAGTACACTCCTATGTAATAGCGCGGGATGGCTCATTATAGGAAGGCATAACAATTCGCACATTAATTTTCCAGCATCCAGTTTTTAATTAATCCAGTAGGCAGTCTTAAACACAGGGTACACAAATTGCCTTCGGCCTCATAATTAATTCTAATGGAAGAAATTAAAAATTGGTGGGGTGTGTTTGGACTGTTGGGCTGTGTTACTGTGGTTTCGAGCTCGCTGGAGCGACGCTGTCACCGACAAGGATCTCGCCGGCCCCATCAGTCGGGCCGGCTCCGTTCTGAGGCGCGCCGAGCCTGACTCGCTCTTCTACTGCCACCGTGCTTGACTGTCTGTGTCCTTTGGTTAATTTTTTTTCTCCATAAAGTTGCTTCTTTTGCAGTCGTACCAAACCAGGCCTGTGCGGGGGTTTGTGGAGAATGCACACATGCGTTGCCCAGCTAACCTCCCACCAAGACGTGTATACATGGAGGAGGAATTCAAATTCCAATCGCAGTATCTGGCTGTCTTAATCAAAGTTCTCCATAGTCGGACTAACGCGTTTACATGCGTGCGCTACTTAGTCTACTTCTATTGTATCTGCCGCTGCAGTCGAGACGTCTGTGGGTTCGACAGAGCGGAGCCGATATCGACGCCCGCTGCTTCCTCCTCCGTCGTGCCTTCAAATGGTTTGAGACTTTTGAATGTGTTGGAGGTATCGGATCTCCTACCAGCTGTGTTGGCCATCCACAGTGCTTGTGGAGCTGCGCCGGAAAGCCCCTGTATCTCCTCTCTCATCTCTGCAGCTTTATTGATGCTGCGACTCCATGGACCCCCTGAGCCTTTCACCTTCTGGAATCAGACACCACTTCCTGTTCCCCCGCCTTCACTTCCCAACACTCCTTCCTTCTTTCATTTCTCTTTACCGCTCTCTTCCTACCCCCTTTTCACAAAAAAAATTCACGTCTAAAATGGTTGCGTCTTCTCTGTTTTCAATCGATAACCAATCAAATGTGTTTGAACGCTCCCCCCCTCACAGCCCCCTGCACATCCTGGTCTGCAACGCAGCCGTTTGCACTCAGCCCTGGAGCTTGACGGAGGATGGCCTGGAGTCCACCTTCCAGATCTGCCACTTGGGCCACTTCCTGCTCGTCCAGTGCCTGCAGGACGTGCTCCGGCGGTCAGCTCCTGCCCGTGTGGTGGTGGTGTCCTCCGAGTCGCACAGGTATTGACTCTCCACAAGTCATTTAAAGGTCCAGTGTGTGAGATTTGGCTTCATTTATGACTTATATATTGGTACAAGCTTAACATACTGCCCTTAAATACATTAGTTAGAGTGTATACTTGCAGTGCAATAGAAGTAACTTGGTTTTCCTTCTTTAGAATGGTTCTCATATATAGAAAAATATACATAGAGCAAAAAAAAAAAAAGGGTCTTTTGGCTCCAAGTTTGCTGCCATCTTGCGGCTCCATTTTCTAAGGAGGCCCACCTGACAGTTGCCTAAATATGAAACGCACTGTCATTTGGGGCACTGTACATTTTTTAAGGTCGGCTAGGTAGCCTACCTTAAAAAATGTACACACTCTATCTTTAAGTCCAATAATTTCAAATAGAGGATTGTTTAAAACAGGCATGACTGGCTGAGGATTTGGAATTTAAATTTGAAGTCACCAATATTTTTCTTATCTTTTTAATTTTACACTATGTTTTATGTCGACAAGGTATTGCTCTTTACACTTTCAATGCCTCTAAAGTTGTAATCTACCACCTAATGCATGCTGCATTAGAAATGTCCACTCTGTGCCTTGGAAGAGGGAATCCATCAGCAGGGAGCGCCGGTGTTTTCCCTGGTGATTAATCGGCACCATGGCCCCGGTGCCACCGGCTGGCCTGTTCTGACCGCTACTTAAGTGTTAGAAGTGAAAGATGTAATTCTCAACAACTTTTTCGGTCCACTCCAACAACTCATCAACTCCACTGGAGTTTTTTCCGCCGCCAACTGGTAGATCAGTCTTAATGCATATTGTCAAAATGACAGCCCCACTCAAGGAAAAACTCATTTCCCTCCATCGGCTGTCGCTGTGAATTAAACGTATCATCAACATGATGGATGGACTTTTCAGCTAAAATTTACTTTGATCAAGTGTCTACCCCCTTTTCCTGTCTGACCCCCTGACTCAGCCCCTTTTCTTGCCTCCCTTTTTTTTGTCCCTGTTTTTTGCCTGTCCCTACAGTAGACAAGCGCAACGTCTTGCTTGATGGCTGAGCCCTGAGCCGTGTGTCCCAGAGTCACTGAGTCAGTGAGCCAGTGAGCGTGCGCCCGTGACATTGATCCCGGGTCTCAGTCAGTCAGACGGCCAGAGCGGAGTGATTGATTGGAGCTCGGCCGTGTGACCTAAGACAAGGAGAACATACGCAGAGTTATTCTAGCAGATCATACAGCGGCGCCCCTATGATGGTGCTGTATGTATGCCCCTTTAATATGAGTTATGTTGTGCGCTTGGCCATGCATGAGGAGACCAGAGGAGCTGAGGGGATGGTTGGACTCTGGGATCCACTTTGGCTCACGCTGCTATTCCATACTGGAGAACAAAGACAAAGAGAGCTCAAAGGGAAGATTCAGGGTTCTTTTACATTGCCGCTGTTTGGTCCAGACCAGGGTGGGCAAACTGTTTGACTGGTGGGCCACAATGGGTTAGAAAATTTGCCAGGGGGGCTGGAGCAGCAGCAGATGGACGGAGTGATTTGGTGAGTCACCTCATAGGAGGAAACAATCTATCATGGGATATGTAGAAAACATTTTGCTTTATTGTCAATTGAAAATGTACAAAAGCATTACAACAAAATCAGCGTCTTTGAAGCCCCATGGTGTTTAGCTCTTTATTGAAATGACTCTGAAAACACTGAAAAAATGGATGAAATACAGCTATTTTATGACTTACTTGTTATTATTATAATTTTTATATTTATTTTAAAGTTTTGCAGGCCGGATTAAAAAGCTTAACAGGGTTCATATAGTTTGCCCACGCCTAGTTTAGACTTAACAGAGCTTCTTGATGGTTGTTGTTACTTCTTTGTCCCGGTGCTTTGGTCCACTTTTAAAAAGTGCCATGTGACTGTGAACCAAACTAAGTGACGGTGTGAAAACTTAAGTTAGTTCCTCAGCCTTTCAAACCCAGTCCCTGGACTTGGTCAGGTCGCTACCAATGAGGAAGCCACCTGAAAGGAAGTTCTGCATGGCAGTATTAGCAACGTTTGACTCAATTTAAAACCCTGACTTCAAGTTCAGTTTGGGATTCCTTGGTCAGAGACAAGAATGGCGAGGCAAGGCCTTTTCACTCTTTTCACTCTTTGCCCTCCAGCTGCCATCCTCCGGCTCCTTCTCATGGACTCACCTTTCCTTCTCACCTCTACAAGCAGCAGTGGCTTTAACCCCTTCAAAGGGGGCTTAGGGTGGACCAGAGAGAGTCAGTTACACACTGCCCCGGACCAGAGGAAGGCGGGCTGGTGAAATAGACAATATCTCATATTACATCTCCCCATTCTGTCCACCTCATTCCAGACCTATATTACATCCATTGAAGTCGCTAACCTTTTTTTTTGTTTGAGTTATTTTCAGTATCGGCTGATTTCCCGTTTATTCACTTAGCCTCCTCACAAGCGGCGTGCGACCCCTGACCTGGCAGCATATTGTATTCCCTAAGCCCCTTGTCCGCTGCCAAAGCACTGACCTATAAGGAACAGGGGCGGGAGCGATGGACACGCAAGTAAATGCGGGACACATTATCAGTTCCCAGCACAGGGGCTTACTGTGGAATTGGCCCGGTGCAGGTTCACTCTGCCCACCGTCCAGCATCAGATGGGCTCAAACAGGTTGAGATAATACTGCTAATGAAACCCCCCGCCCATAGATCTAACCTGGACCTGCACTGACAACCAAAGTCATTTATCCTTTATTATACAAGATTTCATGAATCATCATTTATTGATTGCAGCGCCGCCGTTAAACTCGCTGGCGACCATTCTGACATGCGCAACCGTAAAGAAAAAAAAGAGAGGGGAAAAAGTGACGCTCATGCAATTGATTCATCAACCCCCTGCTCGCTAAAGTAGTTATGAAGTTGCTGCACATGAAATGAAAAGGCTGCAGATGTTGTAATTTAGGCCAAGCAGGAATGCCGCAGAAGGCGACAGTAAACAAGAGGCAGCCAGCTTGTAAAAATCGCAATGAGGGAAGCAGGTGACATTTTGATTGGTTGTTTTCTAATGACTGCATTAATAAGTAGGATGCATTCCACCGCATGGGAGCACATCTCTCTGTCTCTCTCTCTCTCCCACACACACACACACACACACACACACACACACGCACACAGGACATGCGAAGAGCGTTGTGGCCCCGTGTGTTGTGACGGGGAAACGCAAAATAGCAGAAGGACGAGTTGTGTAATGTTTAAGGGGCCTTGTCAAACATCTGGAGTTTAACAGCTCTGTCGCCTGCAATCAAGGAACATCACAACACGCCTTTGATTTGTATGCAGCCTGCACAGCACAACCTTGAGCGGGTTGTAATGGTGTAGAAACTGACTTGAGCCCTGGAAGCCAGCAGTGACTCTGACCTCTGCCTGTCTGTCCCTGTCCGCCTGTCCGTCCAGGTTCACAGACCTGCTGGACTCCTGCGGCAAAGTGGACCTGGCCCTGCTGTCTCCTAACAGGAAGCACTACTGGTCCATGCTGGCCTACAACCGGGCCAAACTCTGCAACATCCTCTTCAGCAACGAGCTCCACCGCCGCCTCTCGCCGTACGGCGTCACCTCCAACGCCGTGCACCCTGGGAACATGATGTACACCTCCATCCACCGCAGCTGGTGGCTCATGACCTTCTTCTTCACGCTGGCCAGGCCCTTCACCAAGTCCATGGTAAGTGACAAGATATTAGATGCTTATTGTTTCAGTGTTTAAAGGACCCGTGTGTCATATTTGGCTTGATTTATGATTTTTATGTTATTTATATATATATATATATATATATATATATATATATATATATATATATATATATATGTATATTGGTAAAAGCTGAACATATGGCTTGCTCCCAGTTAGCTGCCATCTTGTACCGCCATATTTCTAAGGAAGCCTGATGTGGACAATCCAGCTGTCTGACGGTGCATTTTGTTATTAGGGTGAACGCTGGTGTCTTCAAATAAACCAACAAAGAGGAAGGTGGACCGAGTGTCCAGGTGTTAGATGCACAGGCAGGCCACTGTAGTTCACTGGCAAGCTCAGGAAGGGGAGGGAGAGTGAAAGCTGCTGCAATCTGAAATGTAACCACTTCATGTCGCTGTTTCTTCTTCAAAATCTCCAAAATATTACACATTTTAACCTTTAAGGAGAAACTATGAGATGGCAGATGTTGCAGTGCAGACCGCAGGCCGGAGCGTCTCAGCCTATATATTTTTCTTGGCGTGGCAGAGAGGAAGAGGATGGAGAGGGTTGATGTTCTGAGCGCTGAGGGGCTCAGGAGGAGAGTCTGGCTTTCACAGATTGCCAGATATTCTGCGGTTTGTTTTCCTCTTCCTCCTGTCACTGTTTATTTGACTCGGATCACCCGGTGCCCTCTCAAGGGAAGGCCCTGCTCCACATCCAGTGTGCGGCCACTATTAGGTTACGCTGAATGCAGGGCGCAAATGTGTCTGTAGTTGCGTATTTTAGGAGAGATAATCAGCTCTCTGTCAGATCTGCTTTTACCTTACACACCGGCTCTGGGCAGTAGAAGCCATGAGCAGATGCTCTCAGTAAAGACATTTTGTCTGGAAGTTTCTCAGGACACAGATGAGGCCAAGTGCCAGAAAGACTTTTTTTTTAATATCTATTTTCAGGTTTAATTTTGAAGCAAGAAAAAGAAAAAAGTAGGCTCCCTCTGAGAATTTAAAGCGTCACACCAGTGTTTCTTGGTGCCAGGATTACTTTTCTCTGGTTGGAAAGAATGAAGAGTTGCAATCAATAAAGTACACTATGGCTAAGCACTACACTGTACACCAGCACACAGCTCTTAACAGCTGTAGTCTGCTGTGGTACAATGGAAAGCACCAACAGAAAATGCCAAACTTCAGGGTATGTTTCAAACTGTGTTCTTCACGTCTGTATTCTTCGGTGCTGTGCACTTCCTGTTTGTTTCACTAGTCTACATATTGGTGGTTGGTGTTGTTTGTGCTGTGGCAACACTTTTTTTTTCCTACCTTTTGTTTATAACTTTATACCAGGCAGCGAAATAACGTATCACAAAAGCAGTTCCTCACCGCAACGTTAATGCCAAATTAAAATGCACTGTAGAGCTTGTTAGCCAGCTGGAGCGCTTGAATAATATAGTGAATGCTTCAGTGTGAATCCACTTATGGACTCACACAACAATGTGTTTGGTACATTTTGAGACACTAAGGGCGTATTCACACCAGGAAAGTCCTGTAGTTCGCTTTCTTTGGTCCGGACCAAAATACAATGTATCTTTTTGGTTTGGTGGTTTGGTTTGGTGGTTCCTTTTCACATTGCAATTTTCGCTAGAGTCCCAGGATTTGACAACAAACCCACATGTGTGCAAAGATCGTTCAATCATTGGACAAAACGGTCCGGGGCGGGGTAACACGGTAAAATACGGAAATTAAACAATCATGGATCTCCAGCGTGCTGCACTCGTTGTGCTCATAATGTTTGTTTTTTTCACACAAACACAAGCGTTTGCAGATAATTTGGAGCATCAGCGGCTTTTGATGCAACGTTGATTTTATGGGGAGATGCTTACCATTATGCGACAACGAAGACGTTTGGCAAGAACCGTCTCCTCATTGCTCCACGTTGAACCACGACTCATGTTAGCCTGACGGTCCGACGACATGCTGCTAAACTTTCTACTATGCTAACCAAAACATTATTTCCCATAATGGTTGTGGCTACGGAAGCCTGTGACGTGTAAAAAAGTGTATGATTTCACAACTGGTTGGAGCCACGGCGCAGTCGCTTTCACACATCAACCGAACCGCACCATGGTTGGTTTGGAAGCGAACCGAGACCACCTCTCCGGCGAGGTCTCGGACCGGCTGTTTGCTCCACACCAGAGTTTGCTGGTTTGTATTCACACCAGCCGAAAAAGTCCGCACAAGGGACTTCTTTGGTTTAGTCCGAACCAAACAGGGCAGGTGTGAATACGACCTAACATTCTAGCCAGTGCTTTCAAACACAGATGCAGTTGTGGGACTGTATGGTTGTTCGGATAACTGGTGAAGTGTTTGTCTCGTCAGGATGTTTAATGTTTATCTTGTCCAGTTTTCTTTTTATGGTGTCCATTTGAAAACCTGATCTTAACGTTGATAATGAAAGTATTTGTCGCCGCCTTGAAAATCCCTCTCGGGCTCAGTTTGCAGTAAAAGCTGATGAATGTAGCCGTTGCAATAAATGGCACTTGATCATCTCGGTGGGGTCACAGCATCACTGTGACACAACTTTACTCTCTGCAGCAGCGCTTTGCTAAGACGGAGCCTCTTAAACGCCAAAACCCCATATTAGCAACTGGTGAGTGTGTGAGCGCGGGTGTGGAATTGCCCAGTAAATCAGCCAACCAGAGTGTTGAGAGTGTTGTGAGTGCGCGTGTGCGCGCGCCTGCGAGGTGATGTCAGGTGCCCGAGGTTAACGTCCTCGCACGCGCCGATATGAACGATAAAATCCAACACTGTGATTTATCTCAGTGTAAGTTGTGTCCTCTGCTCTGCAGGACTTTTCAATTGATAGCGGCGCTCTCCCCTGCAGGCGCCATCGTCCCCTAATATATGCTTTAGTTTGACTATTACATCTTTCCATTAGCCGCTCCTCCTGCTTTATCAATTTAGCGTTTGCACTGAAGGGGAGATGTGTAATGCGTTGAGAGGCAGCGTGTGGGACTTTAAGTCGGGCGTCACTCTGATCCATCACGTATGACAGACGCGGGGCCTCGGGGCCGTCATCCGTCTCCCCTCCGCCTGACACGGGGGAGAGGGGGGGTAGAGAGAGACGGAGGGAGAGAGGGAGGACGGATGAGAGGAAGCGACGCCGCAGCACCTTTTGCAAAATGCCAAGCTGAACATTTCCTCGCACGTCACTGGCAGCCTGTCTGGAGCACTTTGATCAACGTACACTGTCGGGCACACCTGTTTCTCCTTTATCTTGACTACTTCCTACACTGTAGATACAAACTGAAGACTTCAAATACTTGACCAAGATATGTGAATTCATGTGGCAAAAGAAAAAAATGTTAAATACCTAAATATGTGATGTTCTATATATTTTATCTGAAGGGTGGCTATTCTAGATCATCTGAAATATAAAACTTGTTTGAGTTGTTTCACACTTTTTTGCTTAATACATATTCCATACGTGTTCTTCCATAGTTTTGATGCCTTGAGTGACAATCTGCATTGTCAATAGTCATGAAAATGAAAGAAAACCCAGAATCTTTTGACTGCTAGTGGATGACGTGCGACAAGTTCCGTCTGATTTTCCCTTCTTTTTTTCAAAAAACAAATGATGGTCTCACTCTCTGGGAATGTGAGTGCACCCCCCCCCACCACCACCACCACCACACACACACACACACATTAATTAAACGTGCTGGAGATGTTGGTAAATATGAAAGGACAAAGGTAGAGCTATTAATTAAATTCTGGTGTGCTGACACAGCGATTAGCCCAAAGTGGTGTCTGATAAAGGCCACATGCAGACACACAGGCAGATACACAGGCGGCGGCGGGCGGCGCAGCCTTAAGCCCAGCGTTTGCTCTTATTTTAAATCTGCCCTCGATAAGAACCCCCAAACCCCTCCGAAAGTGTATCCTCTTTAAAAATCCCACTCCTCACTCCGTCTGGCCCCCCCCACATTAAGGGCTTAATAAAACAGTGATATTATTTCAGTTATTGGTTGCAGGAATATGAAGATGGTATCGCTTTAATTGCCTGCGTACGCTTGCGGGATCCGTGGAGATTGTTCGGGGATGCAAACACAAGCAGAATGTCGAGTCCAAAAAAACAATCATGGAGCCCCTCGTGTGTGTTCTCGCGCAAATAACCCCGGCCTCTCATTTGCAACACAGGTCTGATTTATATGAGCACAGGTGGAGCTCACCAGCGCCGCCTGCTGGAGTGCGTCCTACTTGTGTTTGGGGCCTAAAATGGTTCATTGGATGGTTTCCATGTCGCGTCGGGCCGCCGGCTCCACACTGGGTCATCCAGGCGTTGCTCTCACTGTGCTGTGCTGACTTTACCAGCGCCTCACTCACCATGCTACCCTCGCCTTCTCCTCCTCCTCGTCCTCCTCCTGCTCTTCTACTCCTCCTCCTCTTCTCCTCATCCATCCCATCAGCATCTCGCATTTGACTGTTGCCAGAAAAAAAAAAGAAAGGAGATATTTTGTCATTTCTTCTGTGTCGCGGCTTCTACTTAAGGCAGAGAAACTTCTCCATTAAGCGCCGAGCTCGGCCCACTCTGCTATTGATGTGCGGCGCTGATTCCATTTTGCTGAGTTGAGAAAGGCATCTATAAAGAGCCATGACATTTTAATCAGCCAAACTATCTGTGCCTAACATCATGTTCCCTCCCTGCTGCCTTCATCTACTTATCAGAGATGGTGCGACCGGGCCGCTCACTCCTGTTTCTTTCATTCTCTGTGTTTGGAGTGGGAGTTTTCACACTGTGTCCTCTGCTCTGCTTATCAGCAGCCAGCGATCCGGCCCTGCAGTGCTGCGTACTGTACTTGTATACGCCTGCTTGTACGTGTGTGTGTGTGTCAGTGTGTGTGTGCAGAAGTTCTTATCTCGCTTCTCCTTAACGCTCCAAAGCTGATAGACTCAGATGAGAGCTGCAATCTTTCTGATCCAGGATTTCAGATTTTTGACGCTTGCGCTCTGATTAGGCGGCTCACTGTGAATCGCAGCGCCGCTCGCTCGCTCGTTCGCTCACTCGCTCACTCATTCGCCCGCCCGCTGTTCTTTCACGTCTGAACGGCGGCTGCTGAGTTCTTAGGCTGCATTCAGACTGCAGGTGAATCTGATTCAAATCAGATTCCTTTTCAAATCTGATTTTCAGGGCTGACTGTCCACACTGTTTGTAGCCAGTGTCCAAATGGGATGCGACTCTGTTCAGACTGGGCCACATTACTGAGCCATCTGACAGGACATCGGAGCCGTTCACACCGAGACGCATCCGACCAAATGCCGGCTGAAACCACCTCCCAAAGGTGGTTTCAAACTGATTTTGCAAAAAAAAAAAAATCAGATTCCATGTGACTGTTCAGGCTACAGAAGAGCCGTCCGGTTTCAATCTGGATCAGCTACAAATCGGATTTTGGCTGCCAGTCTGAACGCGGCCACAGTTTTGGCTTTAACCTTTGGTGAAGTTGCTGTTGTCCTGTCCCGCCGTGACGCCGACCCGGTGACATTTAGTGGACGGGCTGATTGCTCCCTCCAGATCACAGCGCCCTCGGGCTCCCAGCAGCTGTGCCCTCCTATACCCATCAAATCTTTACCTTAACTATAGGCTCCACCAGCCGCCAGACCAGCGCCGGGCTGCCGCTCTGGCACCTCATCATCCTCCTGTAATGGACGGGGTAGGAGGGAGGGGGTGGTGGGCACGGGGCCCTGAGAGGCTCCTCTGGTCCAATCAGACACCTCGCTCTCCCCAGGGGCCGTTTCATCAGCCCCGCTCGCCTGCTCTGGTGCGTCCCAGCGTTTTAGTGTGATTATTTTACCCAGGATCCCGCCTCGGGCAACAGGCCACCTTTTTACATATGCACAGGCTGAACTTTTGACCAGGCAGCAGCAGTCAGCGCCGTATTAGAGAAAACTGTGGTTGGAGCAGCAGGACCAGAGGGAGCCACCAACCAGGCTGCCTGCTGCGACCAGCAGCTCTCTCTCTCTCTCTCTCTCTCTCTCTCTCTCTCTCTCTCTCTCTCTCTCTCTCTCTCTCTTGCACCTGAGGGGTTAATACCCAGAGACTGGTGCTGGAGCAACGGCATCAGCATACACCAGACTAACAGCGAGGGTCGGGCGCGACGGCGCTGTTCTTTATCTGCGTCTGGGCCGCAGACAGACGTAAGGTCAGGTGCTCTGTCTGCCTTCTGCTGTAGCACACAGACGCACTGGCAGCCTGTGCGTGTGTGTGTGTGTGAGTGTGCGCTCCCTGCTCTGTTGTGCGCCGTGCTCGGCCATGTGGAAAGACAGAGGAGCAGAGGTCCCAGTCTGCCCTCACTGGGGTTAGATGAGCTGCCAGGCCGCTTGTAATAGAGTCCTCTCGGATGATTAGGAGCTACACAGGAGGGGAAGGGGGCGGGGCAAGGGGGGGGGGGGTCAGCTGCAGCCGGTCGGAGTTACAGCAGCGCAGACAGAATATTACAAATTATGTTAACTAGCGTGAGTCGCCCCCCCCCGCTCCAGAGTGGACCTCTTTTATTGGCGCTTTTTCTCTGTTTTAGATCTTTTTTCTTCTTTTTTTTTTCTGTCGAGCTCGGATGAATTTTATATTCTTGGCAGTCTCTGCCTGCTGGGCTGCTGCCGCAACCGAACAGACAGAGAGAGAGAGAGAGAGAGAGAGAGAGAGAGAGAGAGAGAGAGAGAGAGAGAGAGAGAGAGAGAGAGAGAGAGAGAGAGAGAGAGAGAGAGAGAGAGAGAGAGAGAGAGAGAGAGAGAGAGAGAGAGAGAGAGAGAGAGAAGATGTGTCGGTGCGGGGCGACGGGATAAAAGCCGTACAATCCCATTTGGCCGTATTGACATGTGTGTTCCTGCCCAATCCTGTTACTGGGATTATTGTCCGCAGAGATACCATTTCATTAAAGAAAAACACACACGCACATGCGCGCACACAGATGGCCCGAGGCCTGCTTATGTGCTCCATTGCGCAGGGAAACTGTGTAAATGGTTTATTGTGGATGAGTTGATGTGATGGAGAGCGTGTCTGGATCAATAAAGAACCAATCAAACGCTGACAGTCCGCTACTGTATGCAGTCAGTCGTTCCCCAGCCCCCCTCCCCCTCTCCCTCCCTTCCCTACATGCAACACGGGTGTGACGGGTCATGAAAAATATCTCCATCGGAGGCGGATCAAGGAGAAGGAGGTTTGATTTGGATTGTTTTAAGCCAGAGGTGGTGGGCAAACTGTTCTAAAATGTACTGGGAGGGCGGGGGGTAGCGGAGCAGCAGCAGACGGATGGAGTGTTTTGGTGAGCCACCTCATAGGAGGAATATATGATGGTATATGTAGAAAATATGGGCTTTAATGTCAATTGAAACTGAAGCAAAGTTACAAGAAAATCAGTGTGTTTGAAGGCCCACCAGGGTGTTCAGCTCTTTATTGAAATGACTCTGGAAACACTGGAAACATGGATGAAATACAACAGTTTTATGACTGACTGACTATTAATATAATTTCTTCAAGTTCGGCCGGCCAGATTAAAAATCTTACCGGGCCGTAGTGTGGCCATGCCTGCTTCAAGCTATTTAGTTCATCTGTTGTCTTTCTGTGGTGTTTGTTTCGTCAAGGAATCGGCTACTGCCAGCCTTTACCCTCCTCCTCCTCCTCCTCCTCCTCCTCCTCCTCCTCCTCCTCCTCTAGCTCCAGACACCTCAGGGAGGCCATTAGGACCCACACCCCCCAATACCCCCCCACCAGTGGTCTCAGCCTGGGCTGAGTGTAAGTCGGCTAAATTACCCCCGAGCAGCCACAGGTCAGACGAGGCAGCGTCCCCTGGCCGCTGGGGGACCCCCCCCCGTAATAGCAGAGATCAGGCCGGGCCGAGGAGACAGAGACGGACCCGAAGATTGTCCCTGCTCTCACCTCCATCACCTGCTCCTCTGTCCTACTCCTCCTCCGTCCCACTGCTCCTCCGTCCTCCAGCCTACAGCAGTCGGCACCTCCCCACTGCGACCCTGCGAGGGGGAATAAAACGACCTTTGACCTCGTCCCCACCCGCCCACTTCTTGTGATTTCCTGCCACTGACCCCACCTCTCCCTTAAAAAAACCCATACAAACTACAAACACAAAACAAACCCCCACCTCATGCCCCCCCCCCTCACTTTGTTGTGACACGTAGCTGATGGACTATTTTTCAAATTGATTTCAAAAATGTACATAAGCAGCCGATCCCCTCGCCCAGATTACCTATTGATTTTTAATATGAAAAGCTCATTATATAAGCAGGAACTGCAACACAAAAAGCTAGCCAACCTTTGCATAAATCCTTTAATTGAATTTCCAGAGCCCGTGGTTCCTACATTTTTTAATTAAATCCATTTCTTTTTTTAAGGGTTGCTGTGTAATTTGCATGCTGTGAAGTGGGTGCTGTCCCAGATAAAGTGCCATTGATCCTTATTAAGGCTCACCTCTGGGCTCGCTGAAAACCAACCGCAGAAATTAAATGTGCTCATGGTGCATACACTTATTGCCCGCATGATAGGATTAGAGGCAGAGGGAGAGAGAGAGAAAGGCAGAGGGAGCGAGATAGGAGAGAGAGGGAGAGAGAGAGAGAGAGAGAGAGAGAGAGAGAGAGAGAGAGGGAATGATGGGTAAAAAGGTGGGGAGAGAAAGGAGCGGGGGGGGGGTTATTATTAATAGTTGTTCATATTAATGTAATATTTCACCTTTCCTCCTCTGGGGTGAGATTGTAAAGGGCTTGTTTATAAATACAGCTTGGTCTGGCTGTTATTGGGCTTTCTCATTAAACACAATGGGACCCGCTTTGTTTGACTTTGTAATTTAATTTTTTTTTTTTTTTTTGCCGCATTAAAATCGACACACACACGCACACACACACACACACACACACACACACACACACACACACACACACACACACACCAAACACACAAAATAAAAACGGCTCAACATTTATGTTGGTCTGACATCACGGTCTGCCCCCTGGTCCTGCAGGAGGGATGTGATCCTGAAGGAGGAGTGTGGTCTCTGGCAGTTAAAGCTGTTTAACCACCAGTTTACATGAAATCACGCTTCACTTTCTGGTCCCTCTCCCGCTGAGGACCGACAACGTCCCACCACGCGTGCACTCGCTTGACGGCGTTCCAAGCGTTCCAGGCGTTTGAGGCACGCCTGCACCTTCCTGGTCTTTCCTGTGTGGCTGTTGTGCAGACGGCGGAGTGAATCAATAGGGATTAACCTTCAACCCCGACCACATACTTATAGCCCAGTTCTGGCCGCTCACACATCTCTCATCAGTTTCACTTAAACGCTGGAGCTCACTCAATAAGGCCACGCACGCTAATTCATCTCAAAGATGGAGAGGCCTGTTTTCTTTTTTCCTTGTTTTTTTTTTTTTTTTTTTTTTTTACATGAGTCGCTCTCCTTCTCTCGCCTATGCTACTACACACACACTCATGCAGAGACACACACACACACACACACACACACACACACACACATTTTTATTCTAAAATAAGATTAAAAACATGTTATTTCAGGATGCAGCAGCTCTGCATTGGATGTATTAAAGATAAATTACAGCGTCATTTGAGTGTTCCTGTATCTATAATCTATCTAGAATTATATCTAGAATGTGATGCATGTGATTCATATTTTTTTTTATGCTTGTAGCTTTTAAAGTTGTGCTAAATCTGAATAACACCTGTGAAAATAACTGTTTCAGTTCTAATAACAATTTGAAGCAAACTTCTTGCGTGAAGGTTTTTTTTTTTTTTTTTTTTTTTTACTGATGTCACCATGGTTCTTCAGTGCAGTGAATCCCATGAGTTGGTAGTTTAACTCTATTTTAATTCGTTCTTTACTAGAACTAAAAAAACAAACAAATTCACACCATATGGAGTATTTATCTACTTTTGTAAAAGCTCTTTGTTTACTGTCTCAGACACACACACACACACACACACACACACACACACACACACACACACACGTTTCCTCATTTTCTCCGTCTTTCTCTTTATGTATTGACTTTGGCTGACTGATTGGTCTGATGTCTCCCTTTTCTTTGGTGCACC
This sequence comes from Thamnaconus septentrionalis, assembly GCA_009823395.1. Classification (NCBI taxonomy): domain Eukaryota; kingdom Metazoa; phylum Chordata; class Actinopteri; order Tetraodontiformes; family Monacanthidae; genus Thamnaconus; species Thamnaconus septentrionalis. The sequence continues at coordinate 16,828,829 of CM020513.1, forward strand.
TGTCCATGTGGACGTGTGTGTGTGTGTGTGTGTGTGTGTGTGTGTGTGTGTGTGTTGTGAGCTCAGCAGTGCAGTGTCAGCAGCATGTGCTGCAAGTATTGACCCACGTCTGTCCTCTGCTCTGACTGGCTCTTGTCCCTAACTTGTCATCCCTCTCTCCCTCTCTCCTTCTCTCCCTCTCTCCTTCTCTCTCTCTCTCCTTCTCTCTCTCTCTCTCTCTCTCTCTCTCTCTCTCTCTCTCTCTCTCTCTCTCTCTCTCTCTCTCTCTCTCTCTCTCTCTCTCTCTCTCTCTCTCTCTCTCTCTCTCTCTCTCTCTCTCTCTCTCTCTCTCTCTCTCTCTCTCTCTCTCTCTCTCTCTCTGTCTCTCTCTCTCTCTCTCTCTCCCTCCCCCTCTCTCCCTCTCTCCTCCTCCTCCTCCTCCTGTTGGCTTTCCATGCCAGTCCCTCGCTGCTCTCTCCTGTTTACTGCTCCTTTTTTCGTTAGACCAGACACGGGTGTCTGGCTATTGTTTTTCAAAAGTCTCCAGTTTCTCTGCGACTGCGGAGCTCAGCCGCCACTCAAACCTCCTCACGCTGCTGGGTGACGAGGAGCTGGTCTCTCCTCCAGAGACCATTCATTCATTTCCACTCGTGGTTCCCTCTCACTTCCTGAGGCCTTTTCCCCTCCTTGCGTGGGCAGAATCGCTCGGTGGCGCCTCACTGAGGCGACGCCCGAGTCTTTGATTTCCCCTTTTTCTCATTTCATAATCCAATCAATCAGCCTGAAACATTCTGCTTGCTTGTCTGTCCTCCCATAGCCAGCCAACCTTGCACTCACACACACACAAATAAAGGTGCGCCTCCTAAATGCCCCCCCACCCCCCAGGGCTCAGACCACTCTATGTGCTATTGATTGCGTGGCTGTTGCGTGTTGTGCTCAATCATGTGCTCCATGCGTCTGCCGCTGTCCTCTCCCACCTGGACCATTAGATTAGACTAATGCATTCGCCCATTGATTAGTCATTACACTCAGACCTGATCAGCCAATCACCTTCCTGCTCCGGCTCTACTTGACCCGTCAACCCCTCCGACCCCCCTCCCCACACCGCCATGTTAAACACGCTGCTCTTGGCTCCGCCCCCTCGCCACTGACTCCAGCAGGTGCGGATTGGGCTTCGCTTCACTACCTGTGTGATATTCAATACCAATAGAGTTCTCACGCGTTTCCTAATCACATGCTACGCGGCGCTATGGATTTTTATCATGGAGCACGGCGCCGTCGAAGCCGCCATTGATCTTGAAATTCACGGCGAGCGAGCGGCGTTGATCTGAGCGCAGCTGAAGTCACCGTGCAGCCACGTGGTGGGGACCTCCTTTCAGGCCGTGATGATTTGGTGTGCAGTCTTTTTACTCATGTTTTGCTTTTTCTTTGAAAGCATAAAACACTTGAGTCTTCCATCCATTTGGAGTTGCTGCAAATTAAAAATGGCCACAGAGTTTCTCTCATGAAGACGGCGACTGTTTTACTCAAGTCGTTGTTGCTTCTTAACCCGGTGTTTGTTACCCTCCATTCATTGTGAACTCTGAGCAGTGTGGGTAGTGGTTCATGTATCAAGCCAACAGAGGCTCATGAAGCCTGCAGCTGCCTGCACAAAGTGAGGTGAGACGTCTGATGAAGTTGCTCCTTTCATACTTTTCTTTGTTTCTTTGTCTTGCTGCAATTAAAAGCTCTCGTTCTCATCTCAGCAGGAACCTGGTGGGAGGCTGTAAACAGAGGGCTAAACATGCATTTTTATGGAGTTCTTTAGTATTGTTTAACAAATAATTAAATCATTTAAATCAACGTTGTAATCTAAATGTTTAATAACTAATGCATCAGTCTGGTTCCACTGGTATAATAGGCGACTTTTTAAATTCATCATCATTTAACCATCAGTTTTCCTGGGGATGTGAGCTGCTCCTGCTCCCCCCTGTGTGAACTGACAAGTCGCACTCTTCCCTCTTCTGACTTTCCCATCCTTCTTATTTACTCTTTCTCTGCGACTCTCCACCTGCACAGTATTGAGTCAGTGTGTGACGAAGTGCAGATTTAGGGACAGTCCCATTGACGCCTGCATGCGTATGCCCAGCGTGTGTGTGTGTGTGTGTGTGTGTTGTGTTTGATCGGGGACGGATGCCCTCAGCGGACACGAGTCTGCGACTTCGTGCCTCTGCATTAAATTTGTATTGAACAGGAAACTAATGATTGGATAATTTCATTGATGTCCGTGGCATTGAACATACAAACAAAATGTTCTTTTGAAGAATTGTGCGAGTGTTGCACCCTGGGCGGGGGTGGGGGGCCGAGACGGAGGGGTGGAGCAGTCCCAGTTGTGCTTAAGAAAGAATAAGTCCATGTTAAGTCCATAGTGTATTGAAAAAGAGAGCGGGCGGATCGATGGCCGCTCGCTGCTTGAGACACACTTTAATTGTATTATTTTCTTTTTCACATTCCCACCGCCCTACATCCGTCTCCCAGCGCCGCTGACAGATTTGATATGTATTGCTGACACTGTCACAGTGACGGATTTGAATTTATTGAACACTCTCAGAAAGGAATTTGTTCTGCTGCCACCAGAAGAGCCACGTGGGCCCAACATGCGGCACAGAATGTTTCCCATAATTCTTTTCATTCCTCTATTTTTTTTTTTTGCGTGCGAACGTCAAAACCAGTCCGGCTCTTCAGAATCAAACACGTTGAACTTTTCTTGAAGATGCAGACGGACTGTCTCTCTCTCTCTCTCTCTCTCTCTCTGTCTGTCTCTCCCTCGCTGTGAGTCAGATGGGAGCAGATCAAAGCGATGAGAGATGGTGAGTGGAGGAAACTTGTTTAATTAAAAGGAAGCGATGAAACGATTCTTTGATGCCCGTTCTGGACGCCTTGTGTATGTGACGTGGCTATTACACAAGATTCTTCCTCCTCTTCCTCTTTTTTTGTTTGAGAAGCTCCAGCGGTGGGAGGTGTTGCGGACGCCAGGAAGGTTGGAAGCAGCCTGATGAAGTTTCTGATTATTCCACCTCCTCTGGCACAATGAGGAATCTCTTGAATGCCATGTGGGTCAGTGCTCTTTATGGAAGCGCCTTGGTGAAATACATCTCTCCCTCTTCTTCTTTCACTCTTTCCGCCTCTTCCTCCGACGCCCCTCCCCCACCACCACCCGCGCCTCTAATTGGAGATGCCATAAAGGTGTGCGGGGTCAGTGCCTCTTCAAGGTGAAGCTCACTCTAATGTTCTCCTCCGGAAAGAGGCGTGAACGCGGCTCCTCCTGCTCCCTTCTTCCCCCCTCAGACTCTCAGACTGGGCGTCTTCGCCTCACACGAGCCGAACTCGCGCTCTTCGCTAACTTCCCTTTAAGTTGGGTACGGCGGCGAGGAGCCCTGCGCCTCCTCTTTGCCCTCCTCTCTCTCCTGCGCTCGGCGTCCTTGTGCCAGCCTGTTAAAGCCAGAGGGCACGCTGTGGGTGAATCAGAGCGGCGGCTCTGCCAACACATCCAGCGGGAGATGCCCTGCCAAGGGTGCCAAGGCCTCGGGAGAGACGGAGCTGTTCGACGGGGATCAGTTGGACTTGAATCTGAAACGGAGCGAATCAGAGAGTTTTAAAGGTCTAAAGATGGAAAGTTTTTGCCTCTAGGAGGTTTTTTTTTGTGTCTGATTGTGACGTTTCTTTTTACAATTGTTTTTCTGTGAGTCCTCGTCGACGGTCCTGAGCCACATGGAGTTTCTTGTCCAAGGAGCGCGCCGGCTCGTACCGTTTCCGACCAGTAGGGGTCATTACAGTTCAACTGACTGAGCGGAGGGAGGCTGGCAGTGAAAGAGTGAGAGAGAGAGAGAGGAGGAGAAGCTGCAGGACGACGGACAGTTGCGCTTTTCTTGCCGTCTCGTTTTGAGTTGGAATGAAATAACTAAAGATTAGGATTAATTTCAACTCTCCCTCACCTGCAACATTATTTGTTAATAATGATGGGAGTCATCGGGGGTGCAGCAGTGGGGCCTCGGGTCTTATTTGGATGGCTCACACTGAATTTCTCACTGGGAGAAGTTTTCTTTTTTAATTCCGAGGAGGTGAGCGGGAGCTGAGGTCGTCTGACGGTTTCAAGCACAAAGAGGGTGAGGCCATGCTCAGAGTGCACAAAACTGCACCCTCAGCTCCACCTGCGGCTCCAACCGGATCGATCACGCACTCAATGTCCACAATGATGACGTCTTTGTCTCCAGTTATTCTTTAAGGCGCTATTGTTGAGTCCATAATTAGCCAGGTTCTCTGCTTTTAAAGGTTTTTCTCACCACAGCCGCTCTTCACCTTTGTCTTTTTATGGGTGTGATATAAGCTCCAGTTATGAGGCTCTCCAAACACTCTTTTATTTATTGTTTAGAAACTAAAAGCCAACTTTAGCGTTTTTTTTTTTCTTTTCTCTGGCATTTTACCAAAAAGGGACGACGACCTCCAAGGTTCCTCAGGTGCCATAAAATCCATAAATTCTATATTTGTTCATTTTCAACTCCCGGCTCATTTAAAAGTCTTATTCGCCGGCGTTAATTTGTGTATACAAATTAAGCATGCCACCGCCACCATTGACCTCGGCCAGATGAATATTAGATGAAGCAGCAGCCAATACGTGAATAGCTGAGTTCAGGACAGCAACGATTTTAATGGCAGCGAGCAGCCATTAACAGTATATCTGAAAATAGACAGAGGATTTTCCATAGATCATTAATGACGGGAAATCTATTCCTCCTTTCCCTTCCTCCATCCCACCGTATATATCTCTTTTCTCCGCTCCTCCTATTTGTCTACCTTTGCTGTATTTCACCTGTGTCATTTTTTATTTGCGCGCCGTATATTTCAGCCGCAGCTGCTCTCCTCTGGCCCGCACACACTGGCTCCTCTGCAGCGCAGGCCTTGCAGGGCCGCCTCTCTATTAACATGCGGCCGGAGATTTGAATGGAGCTCCGCTAATGTCTGTTTAGTATATAATCCACGTCCCCTCCTCCCATATTCCTTGTTATTCTAGTTTAGTGCTGTAATCAAGCAGGGCTTGCCAATAAAGTTTATTGTACGGAGCTAAGTGTCAATATCACACACACACCCAGGGCAGAGAGGTCTCTTTAATTAGAATAGGAGAGCAGGGCGTGTGTGTGTGTGGGTGTGTGTGTGCATGCCTACCTGCCTGTGTGTTTCCATGGACGCTTGGGTTTTCACTAATTTGAACGGTCAGACACTGTAAGTGCCAATCAGGGCTCCACCTTCTGAAAGTGACTTTGGCAGGAATGAAATAAATTAGCCAAAAGAGAAATAAGAGCGCGGCGCCGGGAAACATGGATGCGGCCGCAAATTTCAACACTTTTATGAGCAAATCAATTCCAGCTTTACATGACTATTGAGCCTGGATGTTTTGAGTCAGCGGTGAGTCTGAACAAACAATAATCCCCCACTATATGAAGTATTGATTAAAGCCGCTCCCTCTCTGTGTGGCTTTATTAAAGGTACAATTGTTAAAGTCTTTACGGCGACGGCAGAAAACTTTGTCAAGGCTGCGGCGCGGCCGCGGCTCCAGGTGAGAGCAGCTCCTCTCCATTAACCAGAAGAGCTGCAGTCCACCTCTTCATTATAATGAAAAATGTTTTTCAGCCGCTATTTAATTCACCCTGTTTTTTTTCTCTCTTTTTTAATTCCGTGAGTGGAACCAGTTTTCATTTTCCTCCTCTGGCTCTATCTCTTGGTCCCCGCTCTGCAATTTTCCTATTAGGTCACTTACAAACAGTCTGCTTAATGTGTAGAATCGTATTACTGATATGAATTCTTTTTGATAAAACACAGTTTTGGAGTGCGGGTGAAATTGAAAAAAAAGAAAGGGAAAAAAAAGAAAACACCTCCCACTCCTCAAACACTTGGTGTCCCATGGTGGGAGAGTGAGTTAAAGGAGAGGAGAGGAGAGGAAAGGAGAGGAGAAGTGGGGAGGAGGGGAGGAGGGGAGGAGAGGAGTGGAGAGAGGAGGAGAGGAGAGGAAGGAGAGGAGACAGGAGGAGAGGAGAGGAGAGGAGGGAGAGAGGAGGAGGAGGAGAGAGAGAGAGGAGGAGAGGAGGAGAGAGAGGAGAGGAGAGGAAAGAGGAGAGGAGGAGGAGGAGGAGGAGAGGAGGAGGAGGGAGAGAGAGGAGGAGGAGAGGAGGAGGGAGGAGATAGGAGAGGAGGAGGAGAGGAGAGAGGGAGGAGAGGAGAGGAGGAGAGGAGGAGGAGGAGGAGAGGAGGAGAGGGGAGGAGAGGAGAGGAGAGGAGGAGAGGAGAGGAGAGAGGAGGAGAGGAGAGAGGAGGAGAGAGAGGAGGAGGAGGAGAGGAGAGGAGAGGAGGAGAGAGGGAAGGAGGAGGGAGAGGAGAGGAGAGGAGGAGAGGGAGAGGGAGGAGGAGAGGAGGGAGGGAGGAGGAGGAGGAGAGGAGAGGAGGAGGAGGGAGGAGGAGAGGAGAGGAGGAGGAGGAGAGGAGGGAGAGGAGGAGAGAGAGGGAGGAGAGGAGAGGAGGAGGAGGAGGGAGGAGAGGAGAGGAGAGGAGGGAGGAGAGGAGGAGGAGGAGAGAGAGGAGGAGGAGGAGGAGGAGGAGGAGGAGAGAGAGGAGGAGAGAGGAGAGAGAGAGAGGAGAGGAGAGGAAGGAGAGGAGAGGAGAGGAGAGGAAGGAGAGGTAGGAGAGGAGGAGGGAGGAGAGGAGAGGAGAGGAGAGGAGAGGAGAGGAAGGAGAGGGGAGGGGCGGCACCGCCGCTTCAATCAGACGGTCAAAACAGAAAAGTGTTTCCCATTACAATGCGCAGATATTAAGGACAGATTAAAGGCTGCTGCGAGGGGGCCACGGCCCTGTGCCCACCACAGGCAGCTAGTGGAGGAGTCCTGATTGGGGGAGAGGGAGGGGGTAGTGGAGGTGGAGAGGGTGGTGGGGGAGGAGGAGATGATGACAGAGGAGAGGAAAGGAGGCAGGAGAGGAGGAGGAGGAGGCAGCGAGGGAGAGCAGATGGAGGAGTAATTTGCGTGGGATGTGCTAGATGGGGGAAACATGGCTGTGTGTCAGTGCTGAGCGATGCCTCCCGTTCTGTAAGGAATCAATTTAGGGTGGGACCGGGACGCCATGCATACAATAATTGAATATTACTGCTTACTATCTCCTCGGCGAGCAGCCGCTCGGCTCCGCGCCGCCGAGCAAATGAGGCGCTGGAGCGAGACACCGAGGCAGAGAGAGTGAGGGGCTCAAACACTGAGCAGATAATAAGTGGATACTTCCTGAAATCTCTTCAGGTTAGTGGGCGTGTGTGAGTGTGTGATTTAGATTCCCTACCTCCCCTCTCTCTCTCTCCTCTCCCTCTCTCTCTCCATTCCGTCAGTCTGTCTGTCTGAATGTGGGCCCTGACCTATCAGGCCCGTCAATCCAGTCTGGGGCCCCATGGCACGATCAATAATCACAACTGTTAATCAATGAGCTTTTTAAATAAGCATCGACCGTGCTTACAAGGTTGGCTCCGTCCATTGCTTTACATTAGGCTAAGTAACACAATCAGCCGGCCGTGAGAGCCTCGTCCCAGCAGAAGTTTCTGCTGGACGCACCCTGGACGAGACCTGCGGGGCCTCAGCGAGCTCTTCTCTTCTTCTTTTTTTGTTCTCAGTTGGGTTTCTGCATAAATCTCATTGTGCTCTCTTAACATGGCTGAACAGGAAGCGCTTGTTCAATGCATGTCTTCAACTCTGGTGGGTGCCTGTGGGAGCGTGCATTGCTGTCTGTGATTCCCTGGCAAAAAAAAAAAGAAAAGTTTTCTTTGTATTGCCGCTCACAATCAGTCTTGAACTGACTGAATATCAAAGCAAAAAGCAAAACCTTCTCAGGGCCGTCTTCAATTCTGGCCTTATTTCCACTCGCTTGCTCTGTGTAAATGCTCATTAATTTCTTTGAAATGCTATCAGGTCCCCGTGTTACGCTATCATTTAATCATCTCCCCAACATAATAATCACCCATGTATCATTGTGGCCGATCAGGAAATATTTAATTAGGATAATTACTCATTAATCTGCTGGAGGAGCTTCTTGGGAAGGTGCCTCGCCACCAAGCTCGCACGCATGTGTCTTTTGTCTGCGTCTGTGTGTGTGTGTGCGTGAACGCACGCAGCCCGTGTGTACATATGCATGCGGCGTGGCGTGGGCATTATTCGTCACTGTCTGATTTACAGTGGCGAGGTTGCCATGGCGGGCTGGGATCCACTGCATTTGTCTCCATTTCTTAATGGTGTTTCAACAGCGCCTGCACCAGCAGCCGTTCCTCATTTTAATGACTGCAGAAATGACTCTGCATGTGTGTGAGAGTGTGTTGACCGTGTGCACGTGCCTCTGTGTGTGTGTGCGTGTGTGTGTGTGTGCGCGCACATGTATGTTTTTTTTTCTGCTTTTACTCGATGCATAGCCGGTGTCTCCACTAGCTGGGCTGCAGTCGGCACAACACAACACAACACAACACAACACAACACAACACAACCCAGCAGGGTGATATTTCTTTGCTCTGGGTTGTGATGGATGTGGTGGCGACTGCTGGAGTGACTCCTCTCGCAGATGACACACACACACACACACACACACACACACACACACACACACACACACACACACACACACACACACACACACACACACTCGCTTAAATGCAAAGGCGATTCCTACAAGATCTGACAATTACAAGAGAGGCTTTCAATCCATCTGGAATGTAGCTCAGAGGGCCGAATAATGGCAGGAGAGGAGGAGGAGGAGGAGAAGGAGGAGTGATTACTTCCTCTCATTCTTTTCTCCCTCTTTTTCCTTCTATTTCTCGCTCTTCTCCTCCTTTATCGACGCCCCCCCCTCCTTGTCTCCAGTCGCGGACTGTTTAAGCAACCCCCCCCCAGCTCCTCCACACCTCCCTCCTTGTTTTCCTCCATCTCTCCTTTTGCGCTTCATGTTTGACTATTAGCTGACATGCACACAGGGAGCATCGCTCATCTCCCCAATTTCTCCTCCTCCTCCTCTTCCTGCCACGGCGCCATCCCTCTCCTCTCCTCTCCTCCCCTCTCCTCTCCCTCCGCCTCCTTCTCACTTCTTTCTCCTCCTCCATGTATAACTATTAGGAGACATGCTCAGAGGGAGTCTGATGAATATTTTAGTAGCCGCAGGGAGGGGCTGCGCTCCTCCTCCTCCTCCTCCTCCTCCTCCTGCTCCTCCTCCTCCTCCCAGGCTTTCAACACAACTAATGGACCAGAGTCGCTGTTTTCCTTTCCGTGAGTTCACATCGTGCACCTAATGTAACTAATGTAACTGTAGCAGCGCTGGTTTCTTTACTGCACTGTTTATTTTTTTCCATGTTCTGAACTCCAGTTTTCACCCTGATATCTTCTCAGTTTACTGATGGATGTCTTCCATGATCAACTCTGATCGATGGAGGCCCACGAGTGTCTTGGTAGAAGGTGTGAGACGCCTGAGTGGCTGACAATATCAAAGACTGAACTGAACCCACAGACACTGTGTTGAAATGGTCATGTGTGTGTGTGTGTGTGTGTGTGTGTCTGCAGCCTGCAGCCTGCTGCTCTCTCACTTTGCCATAATTGCGGCCAAACTTCCTCGTCTTCTTCTTACACCTTCAGTGCCTCTCTATGGGTACAGTGTTCTGTGTGTGTGTGTGTGTGTGTGTGTATCTGAGCAAAGTGCTTTTGTTGTGTGTGTGTGTGTGTGTGTGTGCACGCTAATCCTTAGATGAGGGGCTGGTGGTTAAATCATGATGCATAGTCCAGGGCTGCTCTGGCCACTGTCATTAATCAGTACAGGGGCGGGGGACGTATCTGCTTTTTATCCATCTCTTAAATCAGTCACTGCAGCTATCGGCAGCCCTCCCTTCCCCCCTCCCTCACCCGTGACCCCCCCTCCCCGCCCCCCACCACCTTCCCCTCACCCTCCACCCCCTCCCAACCCCACAGGCCGCTGATTGAAGTGGCATTGTTTGGGAGACAAGCGGCGCTCAATCAATAGGCAGTCTCACTAAATTACCGTTTGCATGAAAAATGAAGGGCTGCCCGGCCCGACTCCATTCAGTGTGTGTGTGTGTGTGTGTGTGTGTGTGTGAGAGAGAGGATGGAGAAGACAAAGCGTGCAGGTAATCAGATGCAGGCAGCGTCTCTCTGCTCCAGTGTCTCTGCCGGACCACCTACAGCTGCAGGTGCCCCCGCTGGCGGTGCTGGGTATTGATCAGGGCTTGTTAAGGACTCTGGCTGTGGTCCGTGACCCTCACCCCCTCACCCTTCCCCTTCACCCTTCAACTCTCCCTTTCACCCTCACCCTCACAATGACCTCTCCCCCCTCCCACACGCCCTGTTCATGAGAGGTAGAACCTGGCCAGATGAATGGATCTCTACTCTTTCTTTCCGGGTTCCCACACATCGATGTGAAGGTATGCGGCGGGCGGGTGTGTATGCGTATTGGATTTTTGATGTCCGAGGTGGGCCCGGATTGAGGTGTGAGCCCCTCGGCCCTGCTCGCGCTCTGCCCTGACCCCCTGGCTATTAATCATCTCCACATCTGTGTTTACCCTCGCTCCAGCTCTCCAGCGCACAAGCACCTAGAGGGGCAATTAGAGGTGGAACCTCCGCCCCGCCGCACTGAACTGCCCCCCCACCACCCCCCTATTCACCTTACCACACACACACACACACACACACACACACACACACACACACACACACAGGGGAAACCGCACACACCTGAAGTTGGCCTCCAGGAATCAGGACCCGGCGATGGTATTGTATTTACACAAAACCAGACATGGGCAAACTATGGCCCGGGGGCCATATGTGGCCCATTAAGTTTTTTAATCCGGCCAGTCTGGCTTAAAGAAATGATATTAATACTCAGTAAGTCATAAAATAGCTGTATTTCATCCATTGTTTTCATTTCAATAAAGAGCTAAACACCCTGGTGGGGCTTCAAACACACTGACTTTGTCAGAACTTTGCTTTGCTTCATTTTCCATTGACATTAAAGCAACATGTTTTCTCCATACCCCACGATAGATTGTTTCCTCCTATGAGGTGGCTCACCAAAACACTCCATCCATCTGCTGCTGCTCCACTACCCCCCTCTGGCACATTCTAGACCCCACCGTGGTCCACCAGTCTAAAAGTTTGCCCCCCCCCCCCGGACTCTAAAATAATGCGAGTTCGTCATCACGGCTCTGCAGAGATTTTTTGTGCATCTCTTTGCTCACTCCTGTTGTGTTTGTACATGTGTGTGAGGGCGAGTGCGTCCGCCCCTCCGTCCGTCCGCCCGCTGGCGTGCACGCGCGTCTGTCCCACCCCCACAGGGCACCACCAAACACGCATTAGTATAAGTTGCGCAGGCAGAGTCTCATCCAGTGTACATATGGTAATGGATGGTGTGCGCGGAACATGTCAGCCACCTCATCATGTAAAAGCCTCCGTGTACAGGAGGCAGCGTGGAGGGCTGGCAGGTAGGCATTAGCCAATATAATGGCCTCTATTTTTACACCGCGGGACGGAGCTGAAGAGGCCACGCTTATGAAGCTTTGGGAAAAAAAAAAGCGGGCGGAGGGAGGGCGGGGGTGCAGGTGGGGGTGGGGGCGCCTCTAAAGTAGATCAGCGAGAGAATAAAAGGGCTCCTCTGAAGCGCGTTTGGTCACGTCGACCAATCAAGTGGCGACTTTTAATCTGAAGCTTTTATTTTGACGGCCTTCATCCATCAGAGTGGAAGGCAGCAGCATTTTACTCACCAGACTCGATAGGAGTGATTTTGGGCGACACGGTGGCACTGTGGTTAGCACTGTGGTTAGCACTGTGGACCGTCCTATGTGGAGTTTGCAGGTTCTCCCTGTGTCTGCTGGCTTCCCTCCAGGTTCTCCAGCTTCCTCACACAGTCCAAAAACACACATGTGAGATGAGCTGGGAACTCTAAATAGTTGGTAGGTGTGCGTGTGAGTGTGAATGGTTGTGTGTCTCTATGTGGCCCTAATAAAGTGGCCACTGGTCCAGGGTGCCACCCTGCCTTCACCCTGGGAGAGGCTTCAGCAGACCCCCGTGACCCTGAGCTCAGGAGGAAGCAGGTATAGAAGATGGATGGATGGAAGTAGAAAGATTAAACTGTAGCAGCTGGGCTTGTTTGTGTGATCTTGAAGGTCTTGAAGGTCTTGAACATCTTGAAGGTCTTGAAGATCTTGAAGATCTTGAAGATAAGAGGACCTGGAAAACTGAGAACCTTCACAGACAGATTTTTATTTCAAAAATGTTTCTCCAGTCTCTCCAGTCATCCACCTGAGCCGCTCACCTGTTTCAACTTTTCCTCTGCCTCTTTGCAGCCGCTGCGCTCACACACATACACGCACACACACACACACGCACACATGGCAGCAACACACCTGAGTGTGCCGTGAGAGGAAGTGCAGCGCTCCGCTGTGTGTGTTGGGGAGCTGCCCTGGGCCCAGGGAGGTAGTTAATCTCTGTGTGTATGACATGTTGCGAGCTCGGGGTATTGTACTGTATGTTTCCCTCTCACTCAGCTGTACTTAATGTAGCCCATAAAGGCTACACAACAATAAGCTACGCCTGGCACTCAGGCCACCATTCTGCACTACACTAGCCCACTGAGCAGGATAAATGACTCCTATAAACCTGTCACACACGCAAACACGCACACACGCACACACACGCACACGCAGCAGGGCGTGCACAGACTGTAGAAAGTCATCTTCGCTGTAGCCACGGAGGATCCGCCGCTCTTCTCGCTGCGTGAAGTTCTCGCCTTGGCCGCTCCAGCAATAACCGCAGCGCCGCTCGTAAAAGTTGCGAGCGGGAGAAATATGGCGGGAGAAGGTTTCCTTGTTATCTGGGATCCGCACTCCGTCTGAGGGATATTTACGGCGGCCCGGGCCTCTCGCATGATGCTTCCATTACGTGTTTTGTGCATTAACCCCAAATTGGCGGCGACCCCTCTGCTCTTCTTTCCTCTTCCTCCCTCCTCCCGCAGTTTTAATCAGCGGCAGAAGACTGAGGTTTTTTGGGACTTTTCCCGCCGTCTGGAAGGTCCTGCTCAGTCCCTCCGCCAGCAGGAGGCTGATCTGCATCAGCTCGGCTCCTCCGCATCACTCAGCACTGCTTCACACTTGTTTTCTTGTAATGATTTTGTTCATTTTCAGTTGCTTAAAGCAGGCATGGCCAGACTACGGCCCGGGGGCCACCGGCCTGTTCAGCTTTTTAATCTGGCCCGCCAAACATGAAGAAATGATATTAATAGTCAGGAAGTCATAATATCTCTGCATTTCCTCCATTTTTCCAGTGTTTTCAGAGTCCTTTCAATAAAGAGCTAAACACTGTGGGGCTACAAAGACACTGATTTGGTTGGAACTAATTTTATTTATTTTTTTAATTTTCAATTGACATTAATGCAACATGTTTTCTTCATATCCCATGATGTATTTTTTCCTCCTGTGCATTGGCCTTTCCACCTGCTGCTGCTCCGGGTTCAGCTCCGTACTGCTGGGCCGGCGATGCGTTCGGGTGTCTCCCCTCCACCCCCGCTGTGTGTGTGTGTGTGTGTGTGTGTGTGTGTGTGTGTGTGCGTGCGTGCGTGCGTGCGTCTGTGTGTATCCGTTTGTGTCTTTTGACTTGCGGCTGATTATACGCAGCGGCGTTATGAGTGCCGGAGATTGAGGGGATTGTAATGGTTTTCACAAAAACACCCACTGACTGTCCTGACTAAGGGCTTTGTAGTGGGAGCAGTGAAAGAGCCATCAGTCTATTTATGGATCCAGCCTGGTGTTTATCAGTCACACAGCGGCTGCGGTGCCGCGCCGTCATCTGGCCCCTCGTGTTGCCTTTAATGATTTTCCTGTTAAAGATGTCAGCGTCATGTTGCTCTTGTTTTTCTCTCTCTCTCTCTCTCTCTCTCTGCTCACTCACTCACTCACTCACTCACTCACTCACTCACTCACTCACTCACTCGCTCTCTCTCTCCGCAATCGTCCCCGGAAAACCGGAGATGAAAAACGGTTCGGCTGCGCCCCAACTTCATTTTGATAAAAATGTAAATGTGATGTAAATCCTAATATTTATTCTTTCACTTAAAAAGAGGAAAATGAAAAAGGCTGAACACATTATCTCTGTATATTTTTTTATTTTTTTTTATGTCTTGCCTTTTTTTTTCTCCTCCTCCCCACACCGGCAGTGGTATTTCATAAATAAACCTCGTAGATAATAGTCGTCGACGAGAAATCCATTTTCATTCTTGATATTTATTCAAGCACTTCTCCCCCCGTGTTTATACAATCCGGAGTATTAAAAGATTGATTCAATTTGATGTTTTGGAATAAAATGCAAACAAAAAACAGATGCTGGTGCCTCCCCCCCAACCCCCTCCCCCTCCTCCTCCTCCTCCTCTGGAGCTGAAAAGGTATTGTGGTTTATGTAAACCATAAAGCCCTGAGCTCTATTCTGGGCCCGGCGCAGAGAGAGGGAGAAGGTAGACCAGTGAGCCACACAACAGCAGCAACACTGTGTGGGTGAGAGCAGAAGGCTTAAAGATGTCTGTCTAAGGCTGCAGCAGCTGCCAGAACATGACCTGATTCTAGTTTCTATAACAGGCCTTTTTATTTTGTACCAATCCACTGCCATGACCGACTAGATCCACGCTAAATGCTGCTGCTTTGAGGAGCGTCTTGGTCCGAGCGTCGTTCCTCAAGAAGTGACTGAGCTGAACCGAGTGCAGTTTTCACGCCCGCTTTGTTCTCCGCAGGGAAGAAAATACAAACATGTTGATGCAAATCAACAAATATTGCTTGATGGATCACACAACACACAATCACAGCCGACTGTAATGTTACTGTTAAATCCTCCTGGTGTGCTGGTTTGTGTGGCTGCTTGTGCAGCGTGTCTGTGCTGATCCTGGTCTGAACTCTTTTTGCACTTTCTAAATGAGTCCAGTTCAGTTTCCTTTCACATGGTCCAGGCCCCCAACCATTTGTCTATTTCCTGCTAAAATGACGTACGTATTGATATTTGTTGATGGCTGCAGTCGTCCTTGTCCAGGTGTAGCAGCGAACCCATGGAGAGATTTGTTATACTTTTATCTAATTTGGCCTGAGTTCTTTGTATTTGCTGCAGTCTGTTGATCCGCTTCATTTCCCTAATTTAATCAATTCATTAACGTTCATTTACAGTTGGACAGAAACCTTTTTCATCTTTATGGTGACTTGGCTGACTTGAAACTAAATGAATTGCTTTGTCAAGCTTAGTGACACACACACACACACACACGCACGCACGCACACATACACACACAAACAAGCAACATTTGTCTCTCCAGTTGTTTTGTGAGGAATCTTGTTGCCTCTCAATCATTTTAATTTCATTTTTTATTTTGTACTTTGCCTCTACACATAATCCATTCTTCTTATATTGATGAAATTGTAACTGAAAGTGAAGGCTGAAAATTTTTGGGGAAAAAAAAAAATCCCTCCTCGTTGCGGTTCTCACAATAGCATATTTAGCCATTAGTGACACAAAAATTGTGTAAAAATGTAATAGTGCACGGTATAAAGTATGTCTCCAGCATGTGAGGGAATATGTTTGTCATATGAGAAAACATTGTTTTCTTGTTTTGTTCTCTGAAAATACACAAAAACAAATCTCATATCATAGTTCTGCAAAGTCCTGTCACTTTGTGACATCACCATGGGCACTGATACGTCACTGTTAACTTCTCAGTTGCCACCAAACCCTCAGTCGGGAGTTTGTTTTGACCTGTTTGTTGCTTTCCAAAAATGAAGAAGGTCCAAAAAGGCATTTTTTTTTTTATCGAACGCTATCATGGAGCTAAAAGCAATTGTTGTCACAGGAGCCTGCAAACAGAGGGTTAAATGGGATGGAGCTCTACTACTTTTTTTTTTGTATCATTTAAATAAACTAGTGAATCAGGGCAGGGTAGCCTCGTGTGTGTGTGTTTAGGTCAGGGGTGGGAAACTTCTTGACTGGTGGGCCACACTGGGTTTTGGCCCTTTATTGAAAGGCTGAAAAAAAATTGATGATGAATTACAGCTGTTTTATGACTGACTGAGTATTAATATCATTTCTTCATGTTCGGTGGGCCGGATTAAGAAGCTTAAGGAGCCTCCTATGGCCCCCGGACCTTAGTTTGCCCACCCCTGGTCTGGTGTAATACGGGACTGTGTTGTCTCTGTGCTGCTGTGTATTTGTTGTGTGAGGGAGCAGCTTGTCTGGCGGAAGGTGGAAGGGAGGGAGCGCTTGATTTTTTTATGTGGGCGCCGATATGCGGGATGGGCGTGGCCGCCTGACAAGGCTGAAATCAAAGCGGCCTTCATGTAATTTAAATGCAATTATACACCCCCAACACCCCCCCCAACCCTCCAAAGCGTGTTTGCTGCGGCGGCCGGCGCTGCTCGGCAGAATCAGGAGGGCGTGTCTTCATCCAGCCCCGCCCGCCTGGAGCAGCGGTGGGGAGTGGTGGGGAGGGGTGGGGTGGGGTGGGACGCCCCCCTCATGCAGGCTGCACTCACCTGCCCCGCTTTTTTTATTGGACATTATTCTGCCGGCGGAGCAGAAAGAGGGAAGAGAGGAGGGAACTTTAATAGCACACCTGAATGGAGGCTGTCATATAATCAATGCATACAGGGCCGCATTACAGGCTGTCACTGGGACTCCATCACATGGGGGGGTGGGGGGGTGGGGGTGGGGGTGAATGGGATATTAACTCCTGTGAAAGGTGGGACGGCTATCGGAGGCCTGGAATTAAACAGCTCGCTCCGCCGGAGATGAGGCCAGAAACGAGGCGTCGGGTTCGAGTTGGAGCGGCGGACGTCTTGGTTCGCCCTTCGCTCCCAAATCTCCAGTCTCTCTCTCTCTCTCTCTCTCTCTCTCTCTCTCTCTCTCTCTCTCTCTCTCTCTCTCTCTCTCTCTCTAATGCAGTGTTTTTCAACCACTGTGCTGCGGCGCTTTAGTGCACCAAGTGTGTGTACACAGTGTGCAATTTCACTTCATTCATAGCTATCAAACTCTGGCCCGCAGGCCAATATTTGGCCCACAGTGGAATTATATTGGGCTGCGAGGAAATACATAATCACTGCTAGAGCTGCTGGCCTGCTGGTGTTATACAGCACATGTACTGCTAATACTACAAATCCCAGAATGCTGTGCTGGTATTTTGACTTGTCAGTCAGGACACAGTCATTGTTTTTTCTTATTTTATTTTTAAATGTATTATTATCCTGTGGGAAAAGGTTACTGTTAAAATTTAAATCATAAGGCTGCAAATAAAAAAAGATGCATATATTATTTACATTTTATTTATTTTGATGAGTTTTTTCATCTGAAATTCAGTTTTGCATATGTTCAATATTAAGTTATTTATCGTATAATATTCAACTTTAGTTGTTCCATATTCAGGTTGAAGGTTTGGCTCCATATGAAAATGTTCACTGTTCTGTCTGGAGGAAGAGTTTTCAATAAATGTCAGTGTTGTCCAGCGACTTTGCCCAAGTTTTATACTTTGGCCCCAGTGTGTGTTTGAGTTTGACAGCCCTTACTTATTTAGTCTAAAAGTATTAATGTTCTATAGTGGGGTGACTGTGCTTAGTGCATCTGAACAGGTTTCACACTGAGCGAGTATCAATAGATTAACAGACTGTATTGTCATTATTGGGATGAAAAATGTCATTTTATTGATAATACATGCAATTATTTTCCATTGTAAACCCAGTGCGGTGGCTCAGCACCAGGTTGTGAAGCGCTGCTCTCACGGACGTGCAGGAAAACTTCCTCAAACTTCCCCCCTGAACTCCGACAACAAGTTTTCTGTGTTTTTCTGCCTGTTTGCGTGTGTTGACTGCTGTCGTCAGCAGGCTGTAATCCCTCTGAGCCTCCCTCTCTGCATGTTTGTGTTGCTCCTTCGCCTTCCCTCTCTCTCTCTCTCTCCACCTCCTCCACCACGCCGGGTGGAAAATGCCGGACTGCATGTTTATGTGTGTCCGTTGGTTCGTTTGTGTGTGTGTGTGTGTGAGAGAGAGATTCAGCGGACTGGCCTTTGATACAGAGAGAGTTTTTAAGAAATGCAATTTCCTGCTTTTCTGTATATGGCTGCATTCATGTCGGGTTTATTAGAATATGAAAGTGTTGCGCCGCAGTGCCAGGGCCGGCCTCTCCCTCTGTCCACCCCTCCTCCGCCCCTCCGCTCGCTCTCTCGCTCGCTCTCCGGCCTCTGCGGTCTCTCCGCCTGGCTCATGCATTAGAGATGAGGGGCTGGAGAGGAGAGGGAGACCAGCAGCTTACACCAGGAAACACACCCTCACAAACAGGATCAACACGCCTCGTGGATCATTGATGTCTCCGTGTGTGTGTGTGTGTGTGTGTGTGTGAGAGACTGGGTAGGTGGGAGGGGGATGCAAGAACAGATGAGTGTGTGTTTTTCACTCTGAAAATTTAATGTGCACTCGTGAAAGTTTCCTCCTTGATGAGTTAAAACCTGGTTTCAGGGAGCAAAGACTTTCTTCTTGCTTGACCTCCGCTCGGCCTCGTTTCACAAAGTTCCCGCATCCCACTGGTTCTCATCGTCATCAACCAGCAGAAACCTGTTAGGTCTGCGCAAAACAGCAGGTTTAGCCCTCTGTTTGCAGCCGTCAGCATGAGAGTCTGTTGTGTTAAACCTCCAACAAAACATTTGTCATTACAAAAGCAGCTCCTGTGCTCTGGGATTAGTTTCAGTAGGTTGCCATTACTTACTTTACTTTCTCTTTCCTTTGCTTGACTAATAAACCGGTCTTATTTCACCACAACCGTGAAGAGGCGCACACACAGCAACACTTGTGCGTTGGTGCCAGGCTGGTTTGTGAGTCTGAAGCCACGAATGGAAAGTTTCTGTCTGATGAACGACGACACGACGATGACAAAGTTTCTCTGATGGAAACCACTGAGCGTGAATCTGCGACATGAAGCGTATGAATTGAGTACAATGACGAGCAAATTGCGACAGTTGGCCACTCCCCCGGTGACCTCAGACTCCTCCTCCGTGTTCCGTTTCATTTTCCCTCTCATGATTTGCCTGCTAATTAAAGCCTCTTGATCAATGTGCTCTCCCTGCGCTGGCTTCCGCCTCGCGCTCCTCTCAAAATCACTTTTCCAATCTCTGATCTCTCACAGTCAGTGGGAGCGGCTGCCCCCCCCCTCCCCCCAACCCACCGGCCAGGGGCTAATGTTCGCCAGGCTCCCATCCAGACAGGGCCAGTCCTCTGACCTCTGACCCCAGCCTCTCTGTTCCTCACCTGGGTCAGCCCGCAGAGGACAGAGCCTGGGAGAAGATTAATGGAACTCACTGCCACTCTGTGTGTGTGTGTGTGTGTGTGTGTGTGTGTGTGTGTGTGTGTGTGTGTGTGTGTGTGTGTGTGTGTGCTCACATAGGAGAGTAAAATACACCTTTTCCAGACAGAAGCAGGAATGCATGCTGGGAGAGTGAAGCACAGTTGCAGATGCAGGAGAGCAGCTGGCGGCGTTCACTCTGTTGCTGCTGAGTGAATTTCAACTTTCTGCTGCGTCTTTATTCATTTGCAGAAGATCACTTTCAATTGTGTAGCAAGTGATTACACACCTGGCTCACACACACACACACACACACACACACATCCAGACAGTCTCTCCTCTTCCCTTCCTGCACGCGCACGCACGTGTGTGTGTATGATTGTGTGTGTGTGTGTGTGTGTGTGTGTGAAGAGTGCTGCTTCAGCAAGGTCCTCTGTTCGTTCTCAAGGTGTCCTCCGCACGGCTCTTTTCTGAAGGCCCTTTTAATGGATTGGCCTGATATACCTTCCAAATGGAGCACTTTGAGCGTTAATTCGCTTTCTGATAAAGATCCCTCCCCCTCGCCACCCCCCCGCTCCCCGTTTTTTTTTTTACCTTCCCTTTTTCCTAAGTCTTCACCCCCCCGATATGAAGTACACAAGGAAGGGCGAGATGAGCACAGAATCCTCTCTGTGTGTCAGGTCAGGCCGGCTGGGAAAATGGGCCGAGGTGAGAAAGAATCAATTGGATCCCCATTCATGTGATGGTGCGGCCGAGTGAGGGAGAGTGTGTGGTAGAGAATGGGTGGAGGTGATCCCCCCCTTCCTCTCTTCCCCCCAGTGTCTGAGGCTGGGGAAGGGGGGGGGTGTCTGGGAGCCTTTTCTGCTGCTGGCTTTGTGGCGACAGTGCAGGTTATCACTGCCATCTGGCCATCGGCAGGTATAGCTGTCAAAGCTGTCACTGCCTGTGAACTCACACAGGGTGCACACACACACACACACACACACACACACACACATGCACTCACACACATACACACATAGTATATAGTAGTAAGTACCAAGCACCAATACAAGTGCATGCACACATGCACGCACACGTGCACGCATATATAGTACATAGTTTATTGTAGTAAGCACACACACACACACACAGTACAGGGTGTCCCAAAAATGTTTACATTATTTTGCAGGCCAATCATTTTGCCAACTCTTGTTGAAAAAAAACTCACATTTTCACAGAATGTATAAAAACAGATCAAGATTTTAGTTTTTTTTTTTTTTATAGATTTTTTTGTTGTGTTTCCAGGTTGAGCCTTGTGTCTTGGAATCTGCTCGCACACACTCACCCAGTTGGCCCAGTGTGTCGTGTCACAGGCGCTGCACATATTCAACACTTAGGAAATCGGTCCCATAATGAACTCATGATGATCAACACCTAAACTCTTCAGTTCCATTGAGCTGGACTGATCAGTTTTCAAGATAATTGCTTTTAAAATCATCTCAGGTTTTTTGGGACACCCTGTATGTAGCACACAGTAGTGAGTGCAGCACACGGACCCGCACACCTGCAGGAGTGTGGTTAGTAACCCACCAATACCAATACAAGCACACACACTCTCTCACAGACACAGAGCGACACACAGGTGCACCAGCGGCATCTAAATTATGGAGGTATGCTCCATAAGATAAGCACAACATTTTTTGGAACCCATTACCTCCCTGCAGCTCATTCAGCAGGTTAACCCCTCGGCCCGCCGCCGTGTTCCGCTGCTCGCCCAGGGTGCACAATGAAGGCGGTCTGACCTGCTTGCCCACCCGACTGTGACATTATTGTGCGCTTATTTTGCAGCCGGACTTTAGAAAAAACTTCTTCTTTTTTTTGTTGTTGCTCCAACTCCAAATTAAACATCATGTCTCTACACAAGTGCTTACACGGTCAGAATCTTCTGAATAACTTGCCGGGCCGCCTTCATTACCCGTCTCTGCAGGAAAGTGCTCTGTGTCTACACTTCCCTCTGATGCAATGTGGGGGAGCTCCGAGCCCCTCCCCTCCCCCCCCCCACAACCCCACACAACCCCAGTCTTCAAACACTTTCCCCCCTCACGCGCAGGTAATTATTTTATATATATATTTATATTTTTCTCCCGTCACTGACGGAGCAGCAACAGCGGCAGCAACAGTGGCGGCAGAGGCAGAGGCGCTCTGAGCAGTTTGTGTTTCTTTGTTCGTGATTGGAAGCCGAGAGTGGGATTCAAAGCTTCTTCGTGGTGCTCTTGGTTTTGGGAGGTTTGGCTGTTTGATCAGTTTTGTGAGCGTTTTTGTGTTTCTGGAGCGTTTGTGAAGGCCGAGAGCGACGCTCTCTCACAGAGAGCGGGATGGAGGGATGGAGGGAGGGACGGAGGGAGGGAGGGATGGAGGATAAAGGCGTGTGTTTACAGTGTTGTCCCAGCGGGTGAGGGCTCCCTCACGCTTCATCCCAATTATGAGCGCAGAAATTAAAGCAGCCCCAAACATATGCACATCTGGGCTCTGGAGGAGGAGGAGGAGGAGGGTGGAGGAGGGTGGAGGAGGGTGGAGGCAGAGGGCCCAGAGTGCAGAACCCACTGGGCGCTGACTCGGACCATTTGGCAAACGTGCTAATTAACAACCTCTGACACACACACACACACACGCACACACACACTAGCAACGTTTCCATGACCTCTAGAACTGCTCCAAACCTAAATATGGCCATAATAAAAACTGGAGATGGAAACAGTTCAACTTGGCAAAACCTCTCAAATATGGCTGAAAGGTTTTGATGTTCTCATGAGTTGGTTTTTCACACGGATCCACATAGAGGAATATCACAACAGTGTCATGGAAACACTTTTTTCTCATTGACACGTCAGCGGATGTGACGTACGGGGTCATGTGACCAGTTCACTGACCAGTGAAAATGGCGCGTTATGATTGGACGGAGGAGGAGACGGAATATTTTTTTACAAGTAATCAAAGAGAAAAAAATATAGCAGCCATTCTTGACAGCAAACAAACGGAACCAAACGAACCAAACGTAATTCTTGTCTAATCTCGCGGGGAGAATTACGGTTTATGCGTTTCACACCATTCAATGGAAACACCTGCAAATCGCAATTGTGCTTTGTTGAAATTTTAGAAATACTGCTGTTTGTTTTGTCAAGAGCTGTCATGGAAACGCAGCTACAGACTCAGACTTTCCAGTGAGCTTCTTTCACTCAAACCATTCCTCTTTTTGGCTTTTGTTTCTCCATGAACACACTTCGACTTCTTCGTTCTCACACTTGCTCTCGGTCCAGAGGTGATGCCGCCCTCCTCTTCCTCGCCCTTCATCGCCCTCAGCCATACGGTGAAAGACAGAAGACGCAGCGCTAATCCAACAGCATGTTTGATGCATTTTTAAACAGCTCTGGACTTTTTCAAGTTTCCAGCCAACAGAAGATCTCGTCCGCTATAATTTAATCAGCGGGTGGAATCACAGTGCATATTTAAACAACATTAAATATCCCCCCACCCCCCAACACCCCCTCTCCCTCTCCCTCTCGGGCCACTTAACTGGGAAAAAGAGAAAAAGAAGGGAGGGGATTTTATTTTATTTCCTTCGTATTTCCCTCCCATTACAGCCTTTTCATCTGATACTTAAAAGAGGCAGTGATTTGTCAAGTAGTTACCGCCTCTCTCTCTCTCTCTCTCTCTCTCGTCTCTCGACGTTCAAGTGCTGTTAGGAGAGTCGTGGCTGTTATGTTGCGCAGAGCGCCAGGCTGCGGCTGCACGCGCTCTTATACACGGATGCATTTCACAGTTCAATCATAATGTAAATCTCATGTAATTCATCCCACATTAAATGAAAGGCCGGATTCGCAGAGTTTATCTGATTATTTGCAGACTGTCTCCCGCCGCGGGCGCATGTTGGGGCCGTTTGCAGAAGCCTTTTGTTGTGGACGCGCTGCGGTTTTTGCACATCACAGCTTTTTTCCCACCACCGTGTAATACAAATACAAAAAAAATAAAAATGAATATTTATCAGCGGTGGGTTGCTGCATGCTGCGGGATAGCGCTGGCTGTCTGTCTGTGTGAATGAGGGGGTAGGACCGGCGGAATTGATTTTTGACCAAATGTGTTTTGGATTTAATTCAGCTGCTGCATTTTTTTTTTCTCCTCCGCCGCTCGATTTGCATAGAAATCATTGGAGGGGAGTGAATTTTAGAGGACGGCCACGTCGCAGGACGCTGCGCCTCCTGTTTGTGCGTTCGAGATGGAGTGTGTGTGCGTATGTGTGTGTGTGTGTGCGCAGTTGTATGTATGCACTCATGCGTCTTGTCTGCGATGCTGGTGTGTCTCAGGGAACGTGCGTCCTGTTCACACGGCCTGCTGTTACACATGTGAGGGCGCCACTCTGTGGAAACTGGCATCCTGACTGTAGCTCTCTCTGTCTCTCTCTCTCTCACGCACACACACACACACACAGACACACACGGAGACACACAGACACACACTGCAGATCCTCAAACACTCTCTTTTCCGCTGGGCTCTGGAGGGAAGCAGTCTGATGACGGTCAATAGCCCAGACAACAGCGCTCTGTCAATATTTAGACAGTACTGTAGGCTTGTAAAATGAACCAATACTGGACGGATGCGTCTCCTCGCTGGATTAATGATGCCTGACTGACTGGCTGTTTGGCTGGCTGGCTGCTGCAGATGCGAGCGGAGATGAAGATGTTATTTACCGTGTCGCCGCCGCCTCGACGCCCGCCGCTCCTGTGCAGTTTGGCCGTAATCGATAAGTCCATGCTCAGTTAAAGAGGAATCTGATTCCGATAGAATAACGCCGGCCTTTTGTTCACTTTGCATTCACACTGCAGGCTTTTAGTCGTGTTGTCGGGGATCAGCAGGGCGGCGGGGGCTGCTACTGATCCCACAGCGTCGCCCACGAGGTCAAGATTTAATTGGCCCTCGGACTTAAAACATTTTTCGTTTTTTTTTTGCAACGTCTGGCCTCCCGTCGCCGCCTGGCAGCCGCTCTGCTGTCCTCATCCTGCTCCCATGATGCAACGCCGACCCTCGTCTGACTCCTGCCAAATGGACGTTAGAATCGACATTGACTGTAATGGAATGTGACGATTAGCGCTCACGTCGCTAAGCTAATGGGCCCGACTCCTGTGTGGAGGCCTGTGTGGAGGCCTGTGGGAGACGCGTGGCGGGGGAAGCCTGAATAATGGGTGTGAAGACGGGGCTAAGCACCGCTCCTTTTCTCTTTTTTCTCTCTCCTGTGTTTTCTCCTCGTTTCTTAAAGTGGAGCAGAGACAGTCTGGCAACAAAAGAAGAAAAAAAAGTCTAAATGTCAGTTCAGGTGTCAGATGTTGGGGATTGTCCCTGCAAAGGCGTCTTATCAAAAATGTAGCGCTGACATGGATTTCCAAGCTGCAGTCTGCACAGATGAACACATTTCAAGTACTGTTATATTTTATATCAGGTGGAAAAAAAGAATTGCGGAAAAACACTCAGACTGGCCAGTGGAGGAAAATGAAGACGATGGACAGACAATCAGTGGAAAGGAATGGTGTGTATTAAAACAAGCAGGATGGAGGGGAAATGATACAAGATTACATTTTTTCAAAGTTTTTTTTTTCCACCTAAAGTTTGTTTGTGGGAGGTTTCCACATTATCACACTGTCACACATCAACTATAGGGATGTTTGAGTATCGTCAAATTTTGGGAACTTCACAATGACATTGAGAAAAAACGTCTTGACGTCTTTGTGGACATTAGAGCAACTCGGCCAGTGTTTCATTTGTGTGTTTAAAAGGTGTCATTTTAGCAGCAGTGAAGTGGAGTGAAGGGAAGCTGAATCTACGCTGGCCTCTGTGTTCATTCACTGTGGTGCTTCACTGCCTCCCAGATGCTGCAAGTGAGGCACAGATGGCAGGACAGGGACCAAGTTTGTGACCCTGCAAACTTTTAACTCTGCCGTGTGGAAGGATTTAGTTTCCCTGCGTGGACAAATGAAAGAGGTGCCTGAAGTGAAGCAGTGTTGGAGTGTTGTGCTGTGGAGCTCCACTGGGTTTCCTCTCCTCCCATCTCGCAGCTCTTTGATCGCCACCTTCAGCGGCCTCACTGTCTCCCAACATCGGCGGCTGGGCCCCGCCGACCTCCCCCCGCCCCCCACCGTCTCTCACCACATGCAGTGGCGGCTTGACTGGAACAGATTAAATGAACACAATGATTCTTTAATCAGATAACCCACGCTCCCGAATAGATTAACCTTCCTAACGTGGGTCCTCTCTCCTTGTCTCCTCTCCTCCGCCGCCACCGCTCCCTCTCAGCCACGCCGGCCAACGCAGCTCTACAAACTTTAATCTTCATTACCTGCTTTGATTTCTCGGCTAAAGGAAGAAATGCATAATTTACATCCTTTGAAGTAGCTCCACTATTACTGACAACATGTTACCTTTAATCTTAAGAGCCCCAGAACATTAAATATTTAGTCATTTACTGAACAAAGGAGGGCCGAGGCGATGCCTCTCTACCTCTTTGACTTTCACTGTCATGTGCACTCAGTGTCCCCAGCAAGAAGCAATTAATTTTGGGTGGGGGGGCTTGAGAAACAGATTTTTTTTTTACTGAAGTGCAGGTAACTCCAAGTTATTTTCCGCACTTTTTTCCTTGTTATTTTCTCCCGCTGAGAACGGCAGAGCTTTCAAGTAAAGTGCAAGCGTTGGCAGAAAGTGGGCGGGTGACTGGAAGGCTAACAAGTTAGCGTCGCTACCGCCGCCGCCGCCGCTGCCGCCGCTGCCGCCGCCGCCGCCGCCGCCGCGCGCTGCCGCTGCTGCTGCTGCTGCTGCTGCTGCTGCCGCTGCTGCCGCTGTTGCCGCTGTGCTCCTCCAGGTCCAGGTGACAAATCCTCTTCCAGCCGTGTTGATCCTCTCAGCAGCAGTGGATTCCAGTGGAATTCCTGAGATCCCTGATGATAATTTCTCCCTCCCTCCCTGTTGTTGTTGTCGCCGTCGCCGCATTGCTAGTGTTGCCAACTGTCATTCAGGAAAATAAAGGAGGCCTCCCTCCCTCCTGCAGTGCTCGGGGTCCTGACCACCACAGGCCAGTGGCTCCCACTAGTGGTCAATCACAACTTGAAATAGGCTTTCGAAAATATGGGACCATTCTAGATTTTAAGGGACGGTTGGCAATTGTTGTCGTTGTTGCACAAAGCTGCCCTGAAACCCACAATGCCGTGCGCCTGCCGTCACTGAGATCTGTATGTGCATTGTTTTATTCCAACCAACGCCAGTGTACTTACATCTGTACGACAGCTGCTACGCTCACACGAACGCACGCGACTTGGTCTGCCTGCCTGCCGTAACACACACACACACACACACACACACACACACACACACACACACACACGTGTAGGTGTGTGTGCATGTGCCCTACTTGGGTCTCCTCCAAGAACTGTCTTCATTACTCAAACCCTCGCCACAGAGTCGGATCGGCTTTTCTTTTTTTCTCATCCAGCAGTGAAACAACAATACAGTCGTCTGCAGAAAAATCTCCTTGCGGCCGTCGTAAAGCCGAGTTTATTAATAATGATAATAATGATAACAGTAACGTGTGCAAACTGCACTGAGGACAGCTTTTTTCAAAGAAATATCGCGATAAATTATTGAACGTCCAGCCTCAAACGATGCTGCTGCTGCCTGTCAGCAGTGCCGCCAGTGCTTTTTACACATTTGATTTTGTCGGGAGAAAATTGTTCATTTCATTCTTTGTCATTTGAGATTTTTCCTGTTGAAATAAACAAAATGAAGCTTGAAAATGAATTAGACTTCACACATCGTTGAACAACTTCTCCTTCATGATTTGTAGCATTGTCTCCATCAAAGCTCCACTGCATCCTTCTGTTTGCAACGTCTCAGAAAAGGAAAAAAACCCTCTTTTGTCTTTGAATTCTTAAGTATGACTCAAAACAATGGTTCAAAAAAAAAAATAAAATAAATAAATAAATATATATATATATATATATATTATGCTGAAAAGGCAAATTTTTGATGTCTTCCCTCGACTTTAAGTGGAGCTGGTCCTCAGAGGTGGAGTTTGGTGAGGTGAGCCGAGGCGTTGGATCCAGTCTGGACCGCCCCCTCCCCCTCCCCCTCAACCTCCCCCCTCCCTCAGCTGTGCCGCACTGTGGTTTGTTTTCTAATTCCTCGTCGGGCTCTCTGAAGGAAAATTAGACAATTACCCGCACTCATAATGTTG
Source organism: Thamnaconus septentrionalis (assembly GCA_009823395.1). Taxonomy (NCBI): domain Eukaryota; kingdom Metazoa; phylum Chordata; class Actinopteri; order Tetraodontiformes; family Monacanthidae; genus Thamnaconus; species Thamnaconus septentrionalis. The sequence continues at coordinate 16,856,456 of CM020513.1, forward strand.
TTCCACTCTCCAACTGCCTCCCCACCTCCCCCACCTCCCCCTCTGTCTCCTCCCCCCTCGCCGCCTTTTATGATTAATTACTCTGTGAACATCATACGCCGGTTGAACAGAAACATAAGTGCTGGGCGACGTAATTGTGTGTCTGTGTTAATGAGTGTTGATACACACTCACGGCGGTGGAGCCGTCGTCCCCTGGCGGCTTTGTCTGCCGGCCCCTCGCACAAACGTTTGTGTTCTCAAAAACACACACACACAGAGACACAGAGACACGCAGTGGCACGCAGAGCTATAGATTAGCATGGTAATAGCCGCTGAGTAGCTTAAGGCTGCTGACTGATGGTCTCATGGAGGAGCCCTGTTTGCCACTTGGTCACTGAAATTAATATCGGTTCTGGTGTAATCCAGGATCTGAGCACAGGAATGCTGGCAGGAAGTGTGAGGTGAAGCCCGAGGCTGATTGGCTGATAGGCTGAGAGGCTGATTGACTGAGAGGCTGAGCTCCACCTGAGCTCCACCTGAGGTCCCCAATGAGCCCTGAGCTCCAGCAGCCAGTGCCGCCACTCCAGTCATTAAGACACGCAGCAGACTGGCCCTCCTCCTCCTCTTCCTCCTCACCTCCTTCTCATCTTCATCCCTCTCCTCCTCTTGCTCCTCCTCCTCCTCCACTTCCTCGTCCAACTCCTCGCCTTCTGTTGGTCTTTCCTCTAAACATCTCTGCGAGGTGCCTGCAGGAATAGAACTGCTCTATTGATGAGAATAAACAGTGGAATAATCTTTAGTAATCAGCCTCGGCCTGAGCTCTGTTAACAATTGATGCAGCTGGAGTGGAGATCAAGAGAACCCCAGCGAAGATGGACTGTGTGTGTGTGTGTGTGTGTGTGTGTGTGTCTGCTAATGATGTTGTCTCAGTTGATCTCTATCCAAAGGTCCCTGAACCAACCATTTATTATTGAACAGCTGCTCTTCGGGTTTCATCCCTTCAGTTTGTTATAGTTGAAACACAGAACCCCAAATGCCCGTGTAGAACTTACCAGTGAAGCACAGTGATCGAGGCCACAACATGCAGAGTGCAGCCGACCACTGAAACTAGATTTGAGCGATTTGCAACCCCTTTTTTTTTTATTTCTTGCAGCATTTTATCTTCACACGGTCTTCAGGCCTTCACACAAATCCAAGTTTCCAGTTGACATCATGTGAACGGACTTTGTAAAACCGTAACTGTGACCTCAGCGCATCTCCATAAAATGTGAAGCAAATTTGAAGGAAACTTTTGAAGATTGGCTTTGAAAGTGATTGAGATAAATGCAGGTGCCGTGTTTTAAGTGCATTAAGTGGTTTGACGTGAGTTGACGAGGCAACGTGAAGAGCAGTTATGGAACTCCAGGAAGAAGCAGAGGGATGAGTGTTAGACCGGGAGAGGCTCCCAGGAATTACTGCCAGGTGGTTCAGTCGTAGTGATTCTGTTCCCTGCTGTGGGAGACAACCAGGAGTTCTCTCAAGTGTCTCACCAGTGGTCCCATCCTGGATCAACCCCCCCGATCACACGACGCCTGCAGGAGCATCGAGAAGCCTCTCGCTCATTAGCATTGTGCTCCAACTTGACGGATCTTTTGCTCATTTCTCATTATCAAGCCTTTTGCCTTTGTTTTGGCTGATAGCACATCACGTCCTCTCTCTCTCTCCCTCTCACCCTCTCCCTCCCTCTCGCTGTTAAGTGTGTATGTGTTTGTGCGCAGGAACGTGTGCAACCAACCCTTGGGCAGGGCATTTTTCTCCTTTCAATACCACATTGATTTCCTGTATGACTTCATCAGACTAATACCCGCTTTGCCTCCGTCTCCACGCTCGCGCACTCTTTCTTGCTCTCTCATCTTAGTCACGCACGCACAAATGCACACACAGTCTCACACACACACACACACAGACACACAGACACACAAAGACGCCCATAATGCCAGTGTTTCCTCCCAACAATCAGTCAAGGCTTGTCTTTGGATCAATGGCCTCTATGAGCAGACTTCAAGGCTGGAAATGGAAAATGGACCATTCAGAGAAGCTGAACATACAACACAATAATCAGTTTGTCTCCCAGTCAGAGGGGTGAGGCAGAGAGTGCCACGAGGAAGGCCAGACACGCCTGAATATCTAGATTTGCGTTGCACCCATGAGGTTATTTGCGACGCCGTCCCTTCCCTCAGCGTCTGCGTGACATCAATGAAGACCACATAATCTCTCCAGATATTTCACTGAGCCGCGGACCTTCGACAAGAGAGATCCCAACCTCCTATCATGATATACAGCCGCGCAGCGCCATAAATAACCAAAGGGGGTTGTTGGAAAAAACAAAGAGCTTCCGATGAACCTCCTGGGTGTGTCCACTAATCCAACGGTGAGGGGGAGTGACGGCCATCAGCTCCAGGTTTCTCTGGCCTGTTTTGAACAGGCACAAACATTCAGCAATACTCCACTATGTGGCAGCACTGTGCATTCTCTCTGATCATGTGATCAATCCCTCTGGATATCACCGCTGTTTTGAGCCGCAGTGACACACTGCTGTGTCTCGGTTCGTTCTGATTGGCTGCGTCCTGACGTGTCTGTAAGAAACATTCTCTAGAATGGTTCTCATTGGCCAAATAGATCATGTGAGTTACAGAGGCATGATGGGAAGTGACACTACTGCGCATGCATCCATTAATGCAGAAGTGAAAAACTTTTTCGGCGTCTGCGTTGGTTGAGCAACTCCATTGAAATGAATGGGAGCCACCTTGGAGTCTGGGGGGCTGGTTCATCCTGCAGTACGACCAGAACCCCGATCCAGTCCTGCAAGCGTGGCACAAAGTCAGCTGGGGAGCCTTTAGGTCTTATGCTAATGACCTTGTTGTAAAATGAAATATAAAATGAAATGAGCTCCTGCAAACTGCAATGTGCTTCAGTTGAATCTCCGGATCGGAGCCACTTCCTGGTTGTTCCAGTCGGCCGGCTCTTCCCCTCCCTGACCTCCCGCTGCTGTGTGACTCACTTCTTTATAGCAGCGCTGCTTCTGACAATAAGTCCGCGCTGTAAAAGTTTATCCCCCACCACCTTTTTTCACGTAATCTAACAGCCTTTAATATCAGCCTGTAAACCAGCTCCAAACAGGCCTCGCAGGCTCCCCCTCTCCCCCCCCCCGTCCCTCAGACTGATAACACAGCGACCAACACTCTGCCAATTAAGGCCTCCACACCTCCAACACAGTGGGAGGAGCGAGGTGGGCGGGTGTAGCCTGGCGAGATGCAGCTCCGGCATCTGAAGACACACAGGGACATAAAGGCTCTGAGGAAGAGGAGCTGCTCCAGTGTGCGTGTGTGTGTGTGTGTGTGTGTGTGTGTGTGTGTGTGTGTGTGTGTGTGTTGGGGTTTGTGTACTGCGAGTGGGTCCGGGGTAAAGGCGGCGCTCCCAGCGGAGTGTGTAATCTCTGCCGTCTCCTCCTCCTGCCTGGCTGTGACGCAGAGGGAGGATGTGATGGAAATCTCCCTCAATTTAAATCCACCGCTGGCACTTCAAAGAGCCGCCGCTGCTGCTGCTGCTGCCGCTGCTGCTGCCACTGCCGCTGCTGCTGCCGGAGCTGGAATAACAAAAATAATTAGTCACAAACCCCTCATTTGCATAAAAATGTTAATTAATCTCTTCTCCCTCAGCCGTGTAGCCGGGGCTAAACTGGGCCTTTGCTCGTGTGTGTGTGTGTGTGTGTGTGTGTGTGTTTGTGTGTGTCTGCCAGGGTGATGCCAGTGTTGTGTAGCGAGGAGACAAACGCCCAGCGTCTGGTCACCCAGTGGAGAGTCATGAATGATGAGTCACTGCTCACCACTTCCTCTGTGTTTGCACTCTGTCGTTTCACTTCAAGCCAACACTCAATGTCCGATGCCTGTGGCCTTTGGCAATGACTTTTAATACAGTTGTGGAAAAAAGTTTTTGGACGCTCTTAAATTTATTTATTTCTTTTACTCAATCCCAATTATTGTCAGTCATTTGCCAGAGTGTTTCCTTGGGTTTTTCAACATGTTTGGCTGCATCAGAGCGACACAAACAAATTGAAATGATCCAGTTTTTAGTTGGACTGACCGATGTCGTGCAGCTTGTGGGTCAATGTTGGTGACTGCACAGAAATAAACTGCACTTGGAGACTTAAGAAGCGAATTACACCAAATGATGTTTGGTGTGACAGTTTGCACAGGAAACTGTGGCACTCTTTAATTTCTCTTTAGCACTTTCTGGATTTCCTCCTGTCTGCAAAGGTGACCTCCAACTCCACCTCCTCCACCTCCTCCTGCTTTCATCCTGGTCTGCTAAAGCGCAGACAACGCTCTGTGAATGGAGAGTACAGACACAGCTGCTTGAGTCTGATTATAACAAGCACTTCAGTCTGCCGCCGCATGCCCTCCCCAACACCAGGGTTTTATTAGAACAAGCATTTACATCAGCCTCCTCGCCGGCTTTATTAGATCTAAGACCTCTTACATCATTCAAGATACACGGCTGGCGCACCAGTCTCCTCCCGCTTGTCTTTACTCAGCAGGTCGAGGGTTGAGCAGCGCCTGTCATTTTGCTCGAAAGGCTTCTCCCAGTCAAGGCAGCCAAAGTAGATTGATTAAAAAAGAAAAACATGTAAAATTCTCAAAGTTCTAGACGTTCAAAAATATGCGCTGCTCTCAAAAAGTTATTGAGAAATCTGTGGGAGAATGTAAAAGGAATGTGTAGCTGCGATACAGTGTGAAAATATTGAATTTAAATCGAAGAGTGCAACCGCAATTTCTTCGTCTTGCACAATGTATTTACGACGGCAATGTATATACGAGAAAAGCAATAACGCCAGAACCTCCAGTGATTGATCCACAGACTCTTGTGTTGGTGGCTTTGCTGCTGAGCAGCATGTTGTGCAACAAGAGGTGGAACTGCTGTTGGACGAGAGGAAGTCGAGATCAGTTCACTTGTGAAGGCTGCAGTGCGTTAAAGGTGCTTTATGGAATTCCAGCTGCTCTCCCTGACTTTTTAGGAAGTGGGATATTATCTGTTTCCATCATTGCTTCTTCTTACTGCAGCTCCCCAGTTTGATTTTAATTTCTCAAAAATATACAAGTACTTGACTGGGCTCCCAGTGCAGTGAAGTGGTGCAGTGTCGTTGTGTAGTAAAGCAGTGCTTCCCCCAGTGCTTCCCTTCAATCCGCCCGTCCATGACCAGCGGAGAGGTTTGATTCTCTCTCTGCGCTGCTGAAGCTGCGCCGCTTCTCCCAGCACTTCACTGAGAGTCTGAATCGACTGGCTGGCTGGCTGGCTGGCTCTCTCTCTCTCTTTATCTCTCTCTCTCTCTCCGCTGCTCCGCTCCAAGTCCCGGCTGCTCCTTTCATTTACACAGCCGACGCGCAGCCAGCGCCGCTCCGGGGAGAGCCGGCGAAACAAGACTTCATCAATTCCAGATGAAACACCAACATTTCCTCCCATTACACCAAAGCACCGCCGCCGCTCGCTCGCCCGCCGCCATCTCTCACCGCTCTCTCCTCTCTCGCCCCTGTGTAATGAGGAATGGGACCGCGTGCGTGTGCGTGGAAGGAGGAGAGGCTGGTGTGTGTGCGTGTGTGTGCGTTTAGGTGTTGCTCGTGTGTGCACGCGTGTGCGTTTGTAATGAGGAATGGGACTGCGAGCGTGTGCGCGGAAGGAGGAGAGGCTGGTGTGTGTGAGTTTAGGTGTTGCCTGTGTGTGTGTGTGTGTGTGTGTGTGTGTGTGTGTGTGTGTGTGATGAGGAATGGGAGTGTGTGGTGAAGGCAGGGAAAGTTGTGGCGGTGCTGAGGGGATTGGTCCGGGGAGCAGGTGTGTGTTTGTTTGATGTTTTCCTGCATAGGGAGGAAAAAGAGGGGGGTGGGGGGCGGAGGAGGAGAGACTTTATCCCGCTAAAGCAGTTTAAGGGGAACTCCTTTCTCAGGGCCATGGCAGCGCTTCAGTTCTCAACCACACCGCTACTGCTTTGTTGTCGTTCACACCACAGTGCAGGCGATGAGATTCCCGCCCGCACGGAGCTGATTGATGGAAGCGATTCCACAGTGAGGAATAAAACACTGTGTCTGGAAAATCCTACCCCGCTCCCACTCCTAAAACAGAAACCCTATGAATGTTTTCATTAATCAGACAAATCTCTTTCTGCAACATTTTCAAATGTTAGGAATCATTTTTGGTCATTTATTCGTGTTTTGTCTGTTTTTTTTGGAACAGTGCCAGATTTTCACCACGACCCCGTTGCCAATAAGAGCTTTTACAACAATGTGAAATTATTATTTTTTTTAAAAGAAGATAATCTGTTCATCAAGGAATCTTTGCTGCTTCATTTTTGTGCTTTTTTGGGGAGAAAATGAATCTTGCTTCAACTCTCAGTAGGAGGAGGACAGAGTGGTTTGTCACTTTGTCACTAGACATAACGACATGATGGCCGACTTAGCAAGAAGGTTGTAGGTTCCATTCCCCGGGGACTCCTGTGGCCTTTCTGTGTGGAGTTTGCATGTTAGGGAGAACTGGAGGGGAGGTGAGGAAGCTGTTCTCCCCCCTGAAGCAGCGCCTGGCACTGCTGCCCGCCGCTAACGCAGCTTCCCGGCTGACCTGCGGCCAAGCGCCAGAAAAAACACTTGCCCGACCTTTGACCTCTGGCCGGCCCTCTGCTGCCGAGAGGGGAAGCCTGGCCCGGCCACAGGAAGGGGAGGATGTGATGGAGGAGGAGGAGGAGGAGGGAAGGGGTGATATTTAGGTGGGAGGAGGAGGAGGAGGAGGAGGAGGAGAGCTGGGCTTCTTGTTTGTTTAATATCTTTATCTTAATCTCTGCCCTCAGGACACAAAGGAGAATTCATCCGGAAAACTGGATTATCTCACTTAGATGAGTCAAATACACAGAGAGCCGCACTCTGGTGGCCACACTCTGTGTGTGTGTGTGTGTGTGTGTGTGGGGCTGAGATGTGGCAGGACAAGGTTTTTAGGTTTTTTCTGCTTCTCAGCTGTTGCGTGTGTCCGTGTGTGTGTGTTTGTTTAAGCACACACACACAGTACATTTTCCAGCAGTAGATATGGCCACATGCAACATTCCTTCTAGTCACTTGATGAAGAAATCCTGACAAGCAAACATCAGTGCAGGGTTTCCAGGGAAGTTGTGCGGCTAGTCAAGCAGCAGTGTCGTGGACCATGTGTGTGTTTTCCAGTATTTCTGCGCACCCCCATGTGTGTTTAAGCACTAAATCATTCATATTTCCCTTTTGCTTTCACTTTAATTGGCCCTCTTTCCACATTTGCCAGGATGCCACCCCCCTAGTCCTCATCCTGCCCCCCCCCCCCTTCCCCCACCTCTGCTCTCAACATGACCCTAATTGATTTTAATGAGCAGCAGCTCTTACTGCCTCCTCGCGCTGTCTCATCTTCTCCGCCTCCTTCCCGTCCCATTTGTTGCAGTTTGTGTTTAGCGATGTGGGCGACGCCGGCTTCTCCGTGTGTCCGCACCACTCTGACGGCTCGGCAGGAATGAGTATCAGCCAGGACGTGGCCGTCGGCCTGCGAGGGGGCCGAGGCCTGGTGTGGTTAACGCTGTGCCACGTTGAGGGAAACCTCTTCTAAGTGAGCGACTCGTGTCTCATTCTCCTCCTCCTCCTCCTCCTCTCAGGCCTTTGGTTCATTTTTCCACCAGTCGGCTGCAGAGTTTAGCCAACGGAGCGGCGGATTAACAGCGTGGTGCTGTGTTTTTACTTTTTAAACACAAGGTTGGACGTTGAAATAACACCAATTTGCAACTAAGGTTATCTTGACGCTAACAGTGGTTAAGGGGGGTTAAGACCTCTGTCCTTAGTATTTGTGGAAAAAAACATCAGCGTAGATAGCGGGCGTGTTTCTTCCACCTGGCCAGTGAGGTGGAGATGTTGAAAAGTTACCTGATGATTTCACTTAGATTTGTGAAGAGAAATTTGACCACTCCTGTCAGTCTTTTGTCTGTGTTTTTTTTTTTACAATCACTGACTGGGCTGCTGATCTGAGTCTGATTTTGAGTGCAGGGAGTGAGTCAGGGTTGTGACTTTGCACCATGTGTGTGAAGATGTCCATCAGTGTGACCAGCAGCTGGGAGCCTGCATGATGAGAAAGTCCACATCACAGCCTGGCCAGGGTGCTGCTCTCTCTCCTTCTGTCCTCACAAGCTAAACCTGCAGAATATCATTTTTAGACCCACCAGCTCCTTCGCTGTCTGCCTTGAAGGTTCTGGGTCTCACAGCTGCTCTGCGTTGCTGGCTTGGCTAATGAATGACCCTGACATGATGTCACCGTGCTAATTCATAACAACGGCCATCTTTCTTCGCTTTAAAACGCCAATATGATTAAAGAGCGTGTCAGGGCTAACTATCAATCCACACCTTCATCATGAGCACTAAAGGGAATGAGCGGTACACGCTGTAAACACACACACACATGCAGACATGCGATATGCATATGGGTGCACGTGCATGCGTGTTGGAGTGAGTGGTGCAGGATCAGCGCTGGGCGGGAGAGTTATGGCTGTTTTCAGCTGCGTTACACATGAGCTTTGACACCGGCTGGATGACACAGGGTGGGCTGGTGTGCAAGCAGGAGGTCCTGGGCCTCCGTCACCGCCACCAACATCTACATGCAGGACAATGTGCCCACGTTTACCAGCGCTGAGGATCAATAACTCTCCCGGCAGAGCCGTGTTGCACTCTGCGCTCAGGGAAGCGCCGCTGCCGCTGCCGCTGCCGCCGCCGCCGCTGTCGCCGCCGCTGCCGTGGCTCAGAATAATATTCCTAATGTGGCCGCCTGCTCCGTCGCAGAGCGTCTGATCGCTCTTCTCCTGAAAGCAGCGGCAGGAAACGCTAATGGTCGGTCAGACTTGCAGCCCAGTCCAGCGAAGATCAGGGTTTGGAAACGACGGGTGGATACAGCAGAGAGCTCAGAGCATCAGGTGGGGGCGCAGTGAGTCATGGCAACAGTGAGCGAGTGGGCAAACACACGTGCAGACTGACTGTTGCAGTCAGCTTTGTCAGTGTCAGAGGAGGGACAGCAACAAGTTTGTCCTGGTCTGTTGTTTTTCTTTTTCTCTCTTTTTTTAAACCACTTATCAAAGTTGTTTTTTGCTCGAGGGGGAGACGGTGAGTTGGCAGTGGAAGCTGACATTAGAGCAGAGTATTTATATTTTGTCTTTTATATGTTTATATTTGTTATTTTCACTGGTTTTTCTGTTTGGTAAACTAAACTGTTGTTTGGTCATTTCTGTGAAAAGAAGAGAAAAAGTCTCTAGACTTGAGACTTAAATAGAGAATGAGTGTCTAAAAGACTTTAAAACATGATTCTGCTCTAAGATCCATATTCTTTTTGGATTTCATTTGTGTCTATTTTCACTGGCGATGCTGTGCATGTTTTTCTGAGGACAATTTTCAGAGCACAGGTTTGATTGTATCTCCATTCATTTAGAATTGGGCATTTTGCAAGACATTTTTTATTTTTTTTATTTTATCTCTGTACAACTTAACTTGATGCTGTGTATGTCTCCAACATTGTTGCACCCTTAGAAATTGCACCATTTGGGCTAATTTATGAAATGGACGTATTTGTGTTAGACTTGGATTACTGTATTTTTCACTGGACAAATGGACTTAGGATGGCAGCAGGTGCATGTCAGGCACACACACACACACACACACACACACACACACACACACACACACACACACACACACACACACACACACACACACACACTTTTAGCCACTGTATATGGAGCAGCATGGCATAAGCATATAAAATCAATATATCTGAATGAGATGTGAGTTTGTAGCCTCCCATATTACACACACTCGCGTGCCTGCACACACACACACACACACACACGCTTACGGTCCGTCAGCCACCCTTCCCCCTGTCTTCACCTGTCTGCAGAGGTAAATACATGCATTTAAATCAGTTGTGTGGTGCCGCGGTAACAAAGACAAATGATGTTGTATGTAATATTTTTCTATTAACATAAAGTAATATAAAGTGAAGGGCAACGGTGTATGGAGGGAGTTAGAGGCTAATGTCCCGTATCAGATGTGGACAATGTCAGGGCTGCATACTGAGCAGCCTGCGTCCTTCTCCCCCGCTGTGTGTGTGTGTGTGTGTGTGTGTGTGTGTGTGTGTGGGCGTATCCTGCTCCTTCAGGGCTCCAGCAGGCAGCCAGTGACACACTGAGCTGCCAAACCTCATATTATCCCCACTGCCTTATTAACCCTGTGCCCTCGCCTTCCTGCTCTCTGGCTGCTCTCAGGTGAACCTGCGACTGGCCTCCTCTCTCCCTCACGCACCACTCCCCCAGCCAGCAACACACACTTATCATACAGCCAGGACGCATGACTGTCTTTGACAATCCAAGCTTTGAGAGGGCTGAGGAGATTTTAAGGAAGTGGTTGGTGATTTCAGGCCACTGTCTGACTCAGTTTGAAAAGTTACTCACTGGAAACTGCTGAGGAAAATCAAGACTAAAACTAAGTAGATGAAATAGTTCTGAACGATGCTTTCTGCATAACATTTTGATTGCAATACTCTGTTGTTAAACCAGCAACAAGAAGCCGCACCTCTCTCACTGCTCGCTGTTTTGGGTTAGTCTGTCATTTAACTGCTGTCACCTTAGATGTTGACTGGTGGACCACAGTGGGTTCTAACATTTGACCGAGGGGGGTAGCGGAGCAGCAGCAGCTGGATGCAGTGTTTTGGTGAGCCATAGGAAGAAATATATATCATGGGATGTGTAGAAAACGTGGTTTAATCTCCAATGAAAAGGAACAAAAGCGTTACAACCAAGTCAGCATCTTTGAAGCCCCACGGTGTTGAGCTCTTTAATGAAATGACTCTGAAAACACTGTAAAAATGAATGAAATACAGCTGTTTTATGACTTACGGACTTTTAATATAATTTCTTCAAGTTTGCCGGCCTGGATTAAAAAGCTTTACGGGCCACATATGGGCCCAGGGCCGTAGTTTGCCCACGCCTACCTTAGACAGATGTGTGTCAGACCCAGAAAATGATGTGAAATGAAAGGGGCGTGGCAAAAAAAATAAGAACACGAGAGTTTACTAAAACTCACCCTGAGCTGAACTTTCCCACCATCGCTCTTTTATCCAGTGACCTCAACTTCAGCACCAGAACCTGAACACAGCACTTCAGCCAGTGTTTGTTAGAGGACGTCTCCCTCTGCTGCTCATTGTCACGCCGAGTCAACGCACAGTGTTGCAATGTTGTGTATATCGTTCACACGCTCATGCAGTGGTGGAGGAGGGGTGGGTGGAGATATGACTGCGTGCGTGCTGAGGGATTCCTCCCCTCGGCCCATGATGAATACGCCGCACATTCAGACTGACAGCGCAACACTGATAACTGATGTGATATTCATCTCTCTGTTTGCAGTGAGCAGTAATGGATTGCCACAGTTGTCGCTGGTTCGACCCCCGTCGTCAGCCCTGTTCTGGAGGGCGTGTGCCTGCATTCACGCTCTGTATGGTGTGTGTGTGTGTGTGTGTGTGTGTGTGTGTGTGTGTGTGTGTGTGTGTATCTCTCCATATGATTATCCTCTTTATGCTGTGGGACGGAGCGGAATAGAGCGCCGGCCCGGTTGAGCCTGCTGGCCGTATAGATTGGATCCACTGTAATCTACTGTAAGACACTGCTATCTCTGAGAGGCTCGCAGAACGCCAACTCAGCCCTTATTCTCACATGCGCGCGCACGTGCACGCTCACACACACAGACGCGCATATGCTGCCAAAGGGGGATTTCAGGGAAGTGAGTGAATAGTTTCAGGTCACCAGCTTGATTCCAGTAGCAGGCAGGATGCTGCGTCAGCGGGAACAGCGGCGGTGAGGAGGTGATGGGAGCAGCAGCCTTCAGTGTCCTCAAGTCCTCCGTCAGTCACACACACACACACCCACACACACACAGAGGAGTGCATTAACACACACATACACAGAGGGCTCGCAGCGAATTGTGATATATCTGATATTTCCTGCGCGTATCAATGATGCATCGGCCTTTTTCACCCACCGGACATGTAATCAAAGACACACACGAAGCAGAGCAGAGCAGCAGCAACAGCAACAGCAGCAGCAGCAGCAGCAGAGGATTTGGATAAATATTAACCTGATCTGGGCTTAAAGAGCCGGAGAGGCTCCTCTGCTCGCTCTCTCCACATCAGAAGCAGAGCCGTATCTGTTTCAGGGCATTCCCCACTGCCTTTGTTGAGCGGCGATGTCTGGATGGGCCATGAATATTCATCCATCAGACTGGAGATGTTAGCAGAGGGAAGGGGAATGTCTAGAGGGCTCATTCTTTATCATTTCTCCTCCTCTATCGCACTCTCTTTCTCTCTCTGCCGCCGCCGCCGCCGCTCTCCTCACATCCAACACTTCAAGGACGGCGCTTCTTAATTTAAGATCTATTATAAATGATTAATCCAATATTTATGAATATTTTAAACTTCCCATTAAATGACTTTGTATCTGTTTAGCATTACATCTTTCCGGATTTTTGTTCTTCTTCTTCTGCGTGTATATTCTCTCAAAGAGACAAAACTGTTGCTGTTACGACGCCTCTTTCATCCTCCGCGACGCCTCGCGCCACTCGTCTCCCTCCTTTGATGTGCTTCACAATTAAACCAATGTTATTTCTGCCGTCATCACGCAGCCGATATACAGTTTGTGTGGCTGCGTGCGTGCGTGTGTGTGTGTGTGTGTGTGTGTGTGTGTGAGGATGCCTTCGAGTGTGTGAGAGTTTGCTCCACTGGCTGCCTGCGTGAAGAGATAAGAGTGGAGGAAAGTCTCCTTTCTTCCACTTTCAGGACCATTACCTTTCATTACAATCACAGAGGATAGCCCAGGGGAGGGGGGGGGTTCTGGGGGTGTGGGGGCGGGGCATATATATGACTTTGTCCCACCGCGTTACACCTTTAGAGAGGAGGAGGAGGGGGGAGGGATGGAGAGAGGGAGGGAGAGAGAGGTGTAGGCAATGTCCTGGCTGCGTTGCGTTGGCCCGCCGCACATTTTACATTCAGTGGCTTTTATTTTTTTCCATTAGCAAAAAAGCATGTGGTGAGAGGGAGTTAATTCTCAGTACAAGTCATAGATCAGCTCCACCTTGGAGAGGAGGTTTCTGGGCGGGTTCAGTGTCGTTACCGATGCATCAATATGTGTGAAAGGCAGACGTGTCTTATGGTGTTTTTTCCCTGTGACTTGAAGAAATAGTGGTGAATTCCTGCATGTGTTTTGCCCTTCTGAGCTTTGTGTTTCACGCACACAAAATGTGAATGAGGTTATTAAGACGGGTGGATGTAAAGCTCTGTCTGGTGTTTATAAACACCTACATGAGCAGCAGTTTATACCCAAGTTCAAAAGGCGCCTTTGAAAGCGTCAATACAGAATAGATGAAAAAAAAAAAATCTATTCAAATTCGCAAGAAGCATCAAAACATGGTGAGACCCTCAGACATGACGTGTAATAAACTAATGTATTAAAAAAATATATTTTAAGTAGTCTCTTTTTGTCAGTCTTCCCACGGATGGAAAAGCAGCTGTTTTTACTGGAATATGGAAACTTTGACGGAAACATGATACATTTCCCAGTGTCCTATGAATGACCTGCGTGCGTAAGAAAATACAAAACAACTTTAGCACATAGATTTTTTTTCCCACTTTTGTAATTTAATATAGGGAAAGCATTTAAGCGCGTCACTGTGAGGATAAATGCTCCTAATAAATGAAAGGCAGCAGCCAGGCAGCAGCCAGCCAGGCAGCCAGGCAGAGGACAAGGCGCTGCTCCTGGTGGTGAGGTAATGACAGTGGGTGGAACTCAGCAGCCCGCCGGAAGACAGACGTACAGCCAGACGTGTTGTTCCTCCTCCTCCTCCACCTCCACCTCCTCCTCCTCCTCCTTGCTGCTGCAGAGAGAGCTGCAGGAAGTGTGGTTGATCTCAGAGAGGCCGATCACAAGCGGGGGATCGATCAGAAAGCAATAGATCTTGTGAGAGGGCCGTATCGATTCCCCGGCCCCTCCCCCTTCCTGCTCTCCACCCCCCCACCTTCCCCCCCACCCCCCAGTTGTGATAATCTGCAGCATGGATAGATTACTGATGTCTGAGGAGCACTTAGAGGAGTAATGGCATCTTTGCAATAACCGTAGCTCAGATATTTAAAACTTTAGAGTGCATGCGATTTTCTTTGTGTCATAAAACATGAGGCATTTCCCCTAACAGCCTTTTACACATTTTGCTGTTGCAATCTTTCCCCTGAGGGGTTTTTATTGAATTAGTTTTAGGGGATCGTCGCCGTGGCGAAACCCTTCAGCCTGCTTCATACTTCACATCTCTCTCACTTCTTTAGTTTCCCTCTGCAGAGTTTCTTTTACTTCAGTTGCTCTTTTAATGACCTATTTTTAATTTTGCTTGTTTTTTACAGAACAATTTCGTTTCTTAACATTTGAGAGGTGAACTCTGTTGCAATAGTGCGTGAGAGGGGAAAGCTGTGTGTGTTTTCCGGCAGGATGGCTGGCAGCTGTCCTCCTCGTCCTCCTCGTCCTGTAGATCATTTGGCCGATGTTTTTATTCATGGCTGGCGCTGCACTGTACACCTTGTGTTAAGGTTAAGTGGGAGGCAGAGGGACATTTTTCAGAGTGAAACATTAGCGTTGGAAATATGAGATGATTATCAGCTGCACGTCTCAACACTCAGCCGCCACGTGTGGAGGCCGGCTGTCATTCATTTGCTGCAGACGCTCTTCACTCGGCCACTTGGGCTTGTTTGCTCTCATGTCATTGACTTAAGTGAGGGACATTATACCATATGGATGTGTGCGCATGTGTGTGTGTATGTGCAGGAGATGGGGGTCGGAGCGCCTCCCCCCCTCCCGTCGTGTAAGGGTGACACCGGTGATGTGTGACCGGCGGGTCGGCCAGGTGACAACAGTGAAGGCTGATTTACTAAAAGGACAGGAGCATCAGAGTAGAACCTGACCACACATCCTTCACTCTGTCACAGCGATAAAACCTCACGCTGTCCGTCCCGCCAGCGGAGGCGCTGTGCACATCCCGCATCTGCACTGCACTGCACTGCAGGCGTCTCTCTGTGTCTTCATCTCCACGTCAACGTGTCCTTTCCTCCATCCAGCTGCGAGCGTCCATCACGCCGCTGCAATATTCCCTTTGAGTGTGTGTGTGTGTGTGTGTGTGTGTGTGTGTGTGTGTGTGTGTGTGTGTGTGTGTGTTATGATGGAATGGATTTGGGTTTTTTTTCTCGCGGCAGAGCTCATCTTGAATGTAAGGCTGCGTGCACGCACAGCATCATCAATACGCCCTTGTGCTCTAAGTATCTTAATCAATAGCCATATGATTGTCAATGAAGGGACAGTATAAATGATTTAGAACAGGGCGAGCGGGTGACAGATGTTTGCTTTTCACATTGAAGTTGCTGTCAATAATTAATGCATGCGATTAATCTGTCAGCGCCTTCACATGTGCTAAAGGATGAGTGTGTGTGTGTGTGTGTGTGTGTGCCTGCTAGATCACAGTCAAGACAACAGTTATTGAACTAACTGGGGCTGTCAGTCATGTCTGTGTGTTTTGATGCCACACGATTTTTCCTGGAAAACGACACTGAAAGACTTTCACAGAGACGTTTCTTGACACCGTGTGCAAACTGCAGTAAAATCATCTCATTGTTTAGCGATAAAAGCTTGGAAATCAGGGCATCATTTTTCTTTCAATTGTGCTTTTGTCCACACGTTTGTACTTATCGTGCCTGTGAAGTCGTAAAGTGAAAAAAAAAAAAAGCCTTTCGTCTTCACATCAGGTTGGAGTTGTACTTTTTCCAACTTTGGAAAAGTCCCAGGAAGTGAAGCGCAGGAGGGATGTGTGAGCGGCTCCAGGATGCTCTGCCACCCAGGATGCTCCATCCTCCCGGCTGCTCGCTCTCCTTCTCACTTCCCCTCGCTATCATTTCCTCAATGACCTCTGCTTTCAGCCTATGATGGATTGTATTCAGCTTATGGACATTAATTTTCCTGGACCGGCCTAAAAAAAAAAAGAAAAGAAAAAAAAAAGGGAAGCTTTACACCCAGGAAGAGCGTGTTGGTACAAGGGTAATTCCGTAAAACAACAACTAAGATGCAGCAGAGAGCCGCTGGTGTCGGCCTCCGCCTCCCTCCTCCTGCCCCGGCTTTTCAATTTCTGCACCCCCCTCGCTCGTGCCCCCCCCCCCTCTCCCTCCCGCTCTCTCTTTCTCTGAGGTATAATCAAGCACATTTGCTCATCCCAGTAGTTAGTAGCAGGCGTTTACATGCGCTCTCCTCTGAGAGAGAGAGAGTGTGTTAGTGTGTGTGTGTGTGTGTGTGCGCAGCGTTCAGGTGAGTTGCCGCCGCGGTCTCGACGGTGCTGTCTTCTCATTAAGGCAGGTAATGAGCTCAGTCACATCCACCTCTGCAGGTCACCCCCTTGAAAGGGGAGGGAGGGAGAGAGGATTAGAGACCAGAGAGAGGCGGGGGAGGGGTGAGTGGGGGTGGGAGGGGCCACGAGCGAGGGGGGAGGGCCGAGGAGGTAAAAATGCGACGTCTTAATCACGTCAGCCGTTCTACCCGACTGCTGCACCTTCGGGGTCGCTCGCTGTTTACAACGCCGTCCTCTCCACCTGCGTGAGCCTGCACAGAGGGGCAGGGGGGAGGGAGGAGGAGGAGGGGGAGGAGGGACCCGGGGACAGAATGAGGTTGTTGGGAGAGAGGGGAGACGGAGAGGAAGGGGTTAAAAACAAGCAGGAGGAGAGGCTGCAGGCTGGAGGCTGGAGGAGGAGGAGGAGGAGGAGGAGGAGGGAGGAGGAGGAGCAGGAGCAGGAGTGGTGGGAGTGCGTCTTCCCAGGAGTGAGCAGCCTTGTCTTGTCGAGCAGTTCATCATTGTGTCCCCGGTGACTGTGTCTGTGGCCTGGCCCCGCTGTAGCTATAATAAGACATAAATAAGGAACAAGACTGCCTTATCTACACTGTGGCCCCATCTCCTCCTTCTCCACCAACACCCTCCGCTTTCTCCTCCTTTCTCCTCCCACCACCGCACGCTGCAGCAGATGTGGAGTTCTTTGCTGTGCGCTGGAGCTCGTCAGAAGAAGTGGGAAAGTCCGGCCTTGGCTTTTCTTTTCTTTGCTTGCTCCACCTTTGTCAACCTCACACAGTCATGGATAGAGCTCGCCCTGTGTGATGTCACAAAGGGCACCGGTCTAGAGATCCTTTAGCAGCCACCGTTTTTTTTTTTGTCCCCTTCGGTACAATATAGCAACAGTTTCACCAAGACAGAAAAATACAAGTCTGAAGGTGGCTGGAACGGCTGTTGTGCGATTGTACACAACATAGTTATATGTCACATGATGTGACTCCCAGCCCAGGTTAGTTTTGTTCTCTGTATTTAGTAGTTGTATTTTGGAAAACATGCTCAAGTGGAGTGGGTGTAGCCAGTGTGACAGCTGGTGGGTGCAAAACTAAATCAGTAAATTGAAGACAGACTCTTGCAAGATTCTAACTTTTTAAAAGTGCAGCTGATTCCTCCATGCAGTGATTGTATGTCGTGTTGTGGCTTTAAATGTGATATTGCTTGATGTTCTTTTTTTTTTTTTTGAAAGGTGGATTTATTGGTGCGTTTGTTACGCTTCTGTTTTTAGAAACATTTTAGTCCCAATTTCCCAGAAGTGTGTAACAAAAGCAGGTCGAGGGTCTCCGACCTTTATTGTCTCGTCTCTGTACCAGTACAACATGGCCAAAACACAGTGCTTGACCTTTGACACTGGAAAAAGCCTTGTTAACTCTCTCCCTCTCTCTCTCTCTGTAGTGTGTGTGTGTGTGTGTGTGTGTGTGTGTGTATGTGACTGATGCTATGCTGTCACGGCTTGTGTGCTATTAATGTGTGTTTGCTGGATGACTGTGAGGGTTCATGGACTTGGATCTCAGTTGATGTCTCACTTTTGTTTTTACAACTTAGTGCTGCTTGACTTGGTGTCGCACATTCCTGTGTGTGCCTGCCTCTGATGGTGTGTGTATTTCATTCTGATTGTGTGTATGTATGTTGTTGGGGGTTGTGGGGTGGGGGGGTACCCAGGAGACTGGGGCTTTTGCAGGGGCTTTGCTTGTTCCTGCATCATTACCCTGACTGCAGACAAAGCCCACTTATGCCTCCCACTCCCCCTCCCCCACCTCCCCATCCATCCATCCATCCACCCATCCACACACACACACACACACACACACACACACACACACACACACACACACACACACCATCTCATTCATACACGCACACTGTACGCCGCACACGTCAACAGAGGCTGGGGGAGTCCGGCACTGGGGAGAGGTGCAGGAAATGAGAGGAGGAGAGGAAGGAAGGAGGGGATGCGGAGAAATGAGAATTGAGAATAGATTTATGAAATGAAGCATCCCAAACAGGACTGTCTGCCCGCTGTGAGAAACACCTTTCATAAATCACCAGCACGCAGCGGCGCAAAATAGAGCATTTGTGTGTGTGTGTGTGTGTGTGTGAGTGGTGGCGAGCAGGAATCTTTTATTCCCATCAACAGCCTCGGCAGAACTGCAGCGGCCGGCAGCCCCGCTCGGCTGGCGGGGCTGCCGCCCTCCCACAGGGTCTTCACAGAGAGCGCGATATGAAAAGAGACAGATAGGGTCGGTGCACAAAAAACAGAGGGAAAAAAGAGGAGAGGAGGGGAGCAGCTCGGGGGGGATCGGCGTCTGGGTCGGAGAGAAGAAGCGAGCGGCTGAGTGCCGCCGAGAGGAGAGTTTTTCCTCAGGTGAGCTCTTCTGTAAGTGAACGCTGATGTGCCCCGATCCCGTCGCTGCATGGGAGAAGGCCGGCTCCACTGGACTGAGCACACACACACACACACACACACACACACACACACACACACACAGGCAAACACGTACGCACACTCTGTGCAGCGTCCTTAAGAGCCATTCAGATTCAACAGAGGCGCCAGTGAACTATTCACCCAGCTGTTGAACACATTGAGAGCTTATTAAGTGTCTTTGCCAACCATTCAAAGGCCAAGGATGTAATTTGCCAGTCACACACTGGTCTCACAGTCCGTCTTTTGAACACATCTCGCACCCATCTCGCATCCTTAAGTCCTCCGAATGAGACAATTAGCGCTCGGAGACAAGGCCAGCGCCGTCAATTGCTGGTGGTGTAGGGCTGGTGGGGGGTAGGTGGGGTGTGGGTGGGGTTGGGAGGGGGGGGGCAGACAGAGCAAGAAAGAGAGACGGAGAGGGAGAGAGAGAATGAAAGGGAGACTCATAATTGGGGAATGGTCTTCTTGGATTCTGTAAGTACTGAGAGGAGATGGAGGCGGAGTGGTGAGACGGGCTTTTATGAGTGGGACAATAAAAGGCTATCAGATGGGAGCCGAGTCAAATAAGAGAAAGCCGGAGCTCGTTTCAACAGCAGACTAATTTCATAAACCTCTTTCGCTGATTGCTTATGAATGGGTGGCGAGAAAAAAAGCGTCTGAGGCGCTTGTGAAGGGGGCAGCCGAGGCAAAGTGATCAGCGCGTGTGGGAGAAACGCCGGCGGCGCTCAGAGCCTGGCGGCGGCCTTCTGTCTTCACAATCCAGGGGGCGCGAATGCAGAATCGGCCAAAAGACACTCAACCCACTGTTGAACACTTTGTTTCACGCTATCACTGTGCATCATCCACTAAAATTATGTTTTTGAGTGAGCAAAACTAAGTTATCGTTCATTATTGAATGCCATTATTTTACCCAGAATACAGAGTTGGACAGATTCAGGTGGACATGTTCTGTTTGTTTGATACCTCCCAGGAACGCTTCTGATAGATGGATGGATGGATGGATGGATGGATGGATGGATGGATAGATAGATAGATAGATAGATAGATAGATAGATAGATGGATGGATGGATAGATAGATAGATAGATAGATAGATAGATAGATGGATGGATGGATGGATGGATGGATAGGTAGATAGTACTTTATCAATCCCAAACCTGGTCTAAAGATGTTTAAAATAACAGAAAGGAAAAGAAGACCTGCTGAACATTCTCTCTATGCTCTCTAGTAACTAAAACAACAAACCTGTGAATGAATATTGAAACAATGGAAGTGGGAGAAAATGAAACAGAATTTATCGGAAGCTATTAAAAAAAATAAAAACCCTCAAAGCTCTGCGCGAATACTGACATGTTTTCACTGGCTCAGCTGGCTCTTTTTGGTGCGACTCCGCCCAACCCCGTGACTGGTCTGCGGCGCTGTGGATGGGAGGTGGTAATGTAGCATGCAGCTGAATTAAAGGGCCTGCTATTTAATTGTGGCCCGCAGATGGCCTCATACATCTCTGGATCATTTAAAGGGGCGTTGGGCTGAGTAATGTGTGTGTGACACGCCGCTGTGTTTTATAAGAGAGCTCCTATTACACTGACTGCTCTATAAAGACACACAGTCAGCGGGGGAGAGGTGTGCTTAAAGCACCGCCGTGCAATTGTAGTGCAGCCACTCATCTTTGAAACTCCCTCACCCCACCAGAGCTGCTGTTGTTTACACTGACATACTGTATATATATAGTAGGTACATATAGTACTCATTCTGTGCTGCACTGGGATATATATAATATAAATTATATATATATATATATATATATATATATATATATATATATATATATATATATATATATATATATATATATATATATATATATATATATATATATATATATATATATGGATATATATATATATATATATAGATAAAATAATATATATATATATATATATATATATATATCCCCTAATATGGACATTTCTTACCAGGAAATCCGTTGCTTACATAACCACAATTTAAGATTTGAAAGCAAACAAGAGCGAAAGAGCAAGGAGGAATTTGCTGGAAGTGGTGAGAGAAGCAGTCAGTGGGGGGTTGAAAGGAGGTAAATGAATGGAAACAGGGGCAGGAGGAGAAGATGAGCCGGGGGATGGAGGGATGTGGAGATGGTTAAGGAGAAATGAAGTGAGGAATATAGTGTGTGTTGCCAGGGTGTGTTTAGGATGGAGACCCAGCTGTTATCTCACCGGGGGGGTTAAACAGCTGCCGCACACACACACACACACACACACACACACTGGCTTTGTTCTCCACTCAGATTGCAGTGCTCCTCTTTTATCCCTCGCTCCCTATTTTTATTACCAGCATATGAAAGTTGTTTTTTTTTTCTCTTTCGCTGTCCACTTTCCATCATTTTCCTGCATCCCCTCCTCCCCCCTCTTCTTTCTAATGAGATAGGAGGAGGGAGTGGGGATGATGGGAAGGAAGAGTGAAGGAAAGAGAAAGGGGGGGCAGGGTGGGGTGGGTGTGGGGGGGCTACAGGCCTTTTAAGTGTCTGCGTGCCTCCGGTCTGCATAGTCCAGATTACATTCCTGCGGCCTGGCTAGACGGCTTTTCCAATTTGTCCCGCCCCCCTCCGCCGCCCCGGGAAGACAGGTTGAGAAGCGGCAGCGGCAGCAGCGGCAGCAGCGGCAGCAGCGGCAGCAGCGGCAGCGGCAGCGGCAGCTGGTTAACTTGCATTAAGTCACTTCGGCCTCCTCCATCCACGGCGGCTGCCTCCTAATCCCTGACTGTTGACATGGCAGGGCGAGGGGAGTGTGGCGCCGCTCGATAGGAAGGAGGCTCCTCCTGCCTCCCGCCGACACTCTTGCCCTCCCATCCTTCCCCTCAGCGTGTTACCCCCCCCCCAACCCTCACCCCACCCCCGGCTCAGAGTGCTCAAAGGAAAAATCTCTCAACAAAAAAAAACCAAAAACATACATCTATATTTTGTCTCCCCTGGTCGCAGTTTTTGGGGTCGAAAGAGACGTTTGGATGTGGTGAAGATGTGGCATGAGTGAACACGCGGGGGAAAGGTGGGGGCAGGGTGTGTGTGTGGGGGGGGGGGGGCATGCACCATTCACAGAAGCAGGTAGAGGTTGGATGTCCATGTTGTGGTGGTGGATACAGAGAAGATCTGGAGGGATAGAGGGGGATCAGATGGTGTGTGAGGGTGCAGGGGGGTGCAGTGGGGGGAGGGGTTGAGGGGGGTTGAGCGGGTGGGGTGGGGGTGGGGGGGAAGACTGATTATGGTAGGTCTGGGCTGCCAGGCCTGATAAATGACTAATCAGGAGAACAGGGCCTTAGGTCCCTCGCAGGACCACTACTACAGGCTTATCGCATGCGTGGCCTACACACACACACACACACACACACACACACACACACACACACACACACACACACAGCCGTGCACGTTTTGAACACAAAAGAGAGAGGGAGCGGAGAGGAAAAAAAGCGAGTGTCCTGGGTTGAATCCATGGATGTCTGTGTCGGAGCAGGACGCTGACCTGAGAGCTGTTATGGATCCACCTCTGACTCCCAGCTACCAGTCTAATAGTCGGCCCGGACCAGGGACAAAGAGCAGGTCACTCAACCATCTGACTGCCTCGCAAACACACATCCACCATTTGTTTGGTGTCTTCACACTTTTTTTCCACTCAGATTGGTGGGCAGAAATTCCCCGGCACCGACACAGTTATTCCGGCTGGTGTCATCCAGTCTGGCTGGATTCCAAGATAATGATCAGGAAGGGATGGAGAGAAGGCGGGGAGGGAGAATTATTGGGTAAAAGGAGGTGGGTGTGAGGAAGGAGGCGGCAGTGGTGATGGGTGTCACACACACGTCTGTGCATCGCACTCCACTGACACCTCACCCACCGTGTGATCCCGGCGTAACGCTGCTTACAGTGACACCGGCCGGTGGGGTCGAGAGCGAGTGCAGGGTGAGACAAGCGGGAGGACGGGGGCAAAAGAAACAGAGGAGAGCGGAGGAGGAGAGCGCAGGCAGGACTGCGGGAGCAGAGACGGATGGGACCGGAGTCTCAGTGGGATTGTTACAAGGACGGCCAACTTGCTCTCTTTGTCCTGCTGCTCTTTTTCTGTCCAGCTTTGACTCTGGAAGCAAAGTGACTCCACACACCCAGATCACCTCTGGAGCTCACAGCAGCGTCCTTCAACAGTGAAGAAGTCCCATGGCGCACCACCAACCACCAACCACCAACCACCAACCACAAATATTATATAATGACACTTTTATACACCTAGTAATGACAATCTAGTGTCTTAATGTCTTGATTCTCACTCAGTGGGGAAACCTGTTAGATGCACACATCTCACATCATGATCTCACAGTGCACTAGTGTGCCGTGGCACAGTGGTTGTTTTCAGTGCCGCTGGTCTGTCTGAAAGAAAAATGCAGAACCAGACGCTCTGATCAAAGATATCAGCTTGTTTATTTTGGATGTGCTTCATTATAATATGACCTAAGCTATGTTGCTTTGTTGCTTTGTTGCTTTGTTGTAGCCACTGTTGGCCGTACGCACTGTCAGGTTTGATCTTTGACGAACCTGATCTTCAGTCGGCCTGGTGAGTGGATGTAGGATGAAGGTCAAGCTCTTGTCACACTGGGTTCAATTGCTTTTTGTCATATGCAGGCATGATCACCCCCCAACCCCACCCCGGCCCCCACCCCGCCTCCTTCACACTGGTCAGCTGTCACTATGGGAATGTCATTCTATGCTGTGGCTTGGTGGCATTTGTGGTGCAGAGTCCAAAACAGCAGGTGGCGATATGAAGCCAATCCCTTTCTGAATTCTTCTGCTGGTTCGGTTGATCTCAGCTTCCTGTGGTTGACTCCTGCCTCTCCTGGCTCTCCTGGTTCTGTCCTGTGAAATATCTCCACTTTAAGCAGCCTTGATAATCTGCTGCTTGGAGTCACAGCAGTTAATTGTCAGTGTTGAATAGTGGCTGTGCTGAACACGTCACGTGGAAACGGGTGAAAAAAGGACTAAACATCACTTCTGATCCCACAATGTTGTTGTACGGTGTGTATAATGACATGAAAGCAGCTTTACTTTTCACTGCTTTAGCTTTTTAGCCTCATCTTTACCTGATGATGATGATGATAATGGTCATTTGGTTTGGCTCAAATTGATTTCCTAATTAGTCCCATTCGTGCTTCTTTTCAAACGCCGCGCCTTCCTTGCTCCATGCTCACCAGAGGATAGAGATGAAATCCAAGCAGTCTAATTCGTACTGCAACCCCAATATGTAGCCGTGCTGTTTCTCGGGGGGCAGCCGTCATAACATGGGAAGCGATGGTTAAGGCTTCCCAGCCCTCCGACTGTCACTGCCGGCTAACTGGGAGCGCGGTGAAGCCTTGTGATGCATACTTCCCTCTGACTTTCTGTCTGGGCCAATAACGAGCGGCAGCCTCAGCGAGCCCTGAGACGTGGTTCCCACAGATGCCGGTGTCCGTGGCGATAAGGCCTCACAGATGAGCAATGTGATTGGATTAGCAGCTCCTTTGAACAAGTCCTGACTGGCTGCTTGCCGGCGGGATGCAAATGAGCTCCTTGAGACGAAGGCAGAGCCTTGACCTTTATTGGGCCTGGCAGGAGGGACGGTGGCACGGAGGGACAAAGGAGGGGAGGGTGTCGTCCCTCAAAGCTAAATTGTGGGGAAAAGTCGCCTGGCAAACACACCACCACCAAACACCAGCACTGCTACCACTCTCTCTGTCCCTCTGTGTCTTTATGGTGTTCTGGTGTCAGAGGCGTGTTGTTCTGTCTTTAACCCCCTGACAGCCACTTGACTTCCAGCATGGCAGCGTCTGCCCTCAAAGTAGCTGCGAGCTGCCACGACAGTTTTTCACAAAATAAAACTGATATTTCTGAAATGTCAACATAGTACAATTGCGATTTGCAAATGCAGGGAATTAAAACTGATGTGAGAACATCCATTGTTGAGGAACAAATCCCCAGTGATTATTTCCACACCAAACGATCCTTCGAGCTCTGAGTCGTCCTACTGAGTGAACAGCCCAGCAGCTTTAACGTCCAGCCGGTGAGTTTGTTCATCGACTTCTGTCGTTCCACCTCAACACTGAGACCAAACCAATGAAACGCCAAAGACACAACGCAGGGGTTGTGCGACTGCATGAGGAAACAACATCTCTTGCCTTGATGTTTTGTGCCCTGCAGTGTGCTGCTTCCACTGTTCCATCTGAGCACACTCAACACTGACTCATGCACTGCACACACACACACACACACACACACACACACACACACACACACACACACACACACACACACGGACAGACGCACGCACACACGCCGCATGACCTCATCCCGCCAGCGGAGGCAGAAGTCAGGTTGAGGAGGAAGTAAGCCGTGCTAGATAAACGCTGCTGCGGCTCCAGAGAGACCGGCTTGTTTCGGGTGTGGACGATGGAGTGGTGCCGCTACACCTTCTTTTTTTTTTTAACAGCAGGTCCCATTGTCAAAGGCTTAAGTCTGCTTGGCCCCTGGCTCACCCCCTCCTCTCCCACGGGGGGTTTTATCTGGCCATTTCCTACTCTTGTGGCGGGCTCCCGGGACGCCTTAATGGCGCCATGTTCCCTGTCAGTCAGATATTTAAATGGAAACCGACCATGAAAGTACGGCCGCTCAGGGCTGCCGCCCGCCGCTCAGGGCTGCCGCCCGCCGCCCAGGGCTTCCGCCCGCCGCCCGCTGCCGCCGCCTGCCGCCGCGTCCTTGCTCTCTGCAGCTGGAGTCAAATGCGCGGAAGGGCCCAGGACACTCACAGAGGGGGTCTGGGTGGGCGGGGGAGGGGCGGCTGGGGCTCAATCTGCAAGTTTAATATCCCCCATCAGGTTTGAAACTTGTTTACCTTGCAGATTTGATCAAGGATAGTGATGCAAATGCAGGCAAAGGCCCCTTTGCTGGGGAAACCTTCCGTTGCAGAGGTTCATTGATTCATGCTAAATGGGTTCAAGCATCGTTCCCAATCGCTCAATTGACTCCCACCGATACCACCGTCCCCGACAACAGCAGGGCGACGTCTCATTCTGCTCCGCCAGCAGATGTGCGTCACGCTCTGCACGCTAGTGTTGTAGACTCAGCCAACGCTGTAATAACACAATAATAACAGAGAAGAATCCAGCCGCTGCCGTTTTACGCTGTGTTGGTGACCTTATTCCTAGTTCATTTATTTATTAATTTCATGAAGCAAAGTTATTTTTTGAAAATAGTTCAAAACTGGAAGAGATACTGGTCATTTTTTTCTGTTTTCTGTTATTTGTTCTTTGATCTCTGAAGTCTTGGTCTGGTCTGGGTCTCGATGCTCTCTGGTCTTGATCAGGTCTTGGTCTGGGTTGGTGCCGTCTTGACAACAACACTACTGCACGCACTACACACGGCCTGCTTTGGCCGCCGCCGCCGTCTTCTCCCGCACTTAAAATAATGTGTGTGAACACTGACAGCTGCAGGTGTCTTTACCAACCCTCACCAGACAACCTAATTTAACCCAGTAATAAATCTCTGTGCCCAGTTGGCCATTTTACCTGTTTGGCACGGGGCACTGTAAATTCACCCTAATTAGATCCTCCCTCTACTCCCCCCCCTCACCCCCTCCTCATCTCGCCTCCTCCCCTCTGACTTCCTCCCTCTCCCCAGTTTCCTACCCTGCTCATTGGTACATATGCTCATACACCTGGCCTGCATCGTTACCTGTTTACAAATGACCAGGGCTGCTTCTGCTGGCTTCAGCAGCCGCTGGGCTGCAGCAGCAGCAGCAGCAGCAGCAGCAGCAGCAGCAGCAGCAGCAGCAGCAGCAGCAGCAGCAGCACTGAATCTCCCTTCCTCTCCTTGCTAACCTCCCTTGTGTCATAATTAGACCTCAGAGCTCATGTTTGCTTAATATTATAATATGGTGCACCTGCATTTCTCACTCACACTGAGGTCGACCAGCTGCCCCGCCTGCAGCCCAGGACGCTGTACAGATCTGAGTGTTTTTGGGAGTCAATTTGTCCCGAACCCGTTTGCAATATTTCCTTTTTTCGCTCCCTTGAACGCAGCAGCACCACGAGTCCAGCAGCACCTTGTGCATGACTCTTGAGCTTGTATGTGTTGCTGTGTATATTGTGTGTGTGTGTGTGTGTGTGTGTGTGTGTGTGTGTGTGTGTGTGTGTGTGTGTGTGTGTGTGTGTGACGGGTGTCAGTGTCAGGGCTAATGGTCTCTAGCAGGGGGTGCCGCTGTGAAGATTTATGCCACAAATTAGTCAAATGTGATCAAACAGCATCCCAGTTAATCATGCAGGACCTGCGTTTGGGTCCCGGCTTTATCTGCAGGCATAATTATGGACGGCCATTCCGTTGACAGGTCAGCGGCGAGCCCCTGTGGAGTGATACTGGCTGGGGGGGAGGGGGTGGGTGGGGGCGGGGTGCCCACCGAGCGGCAGTGTCACTGTGATGAATGTCTTGTGGGGCGGTGTTTTAAACACGTATGAGCTCAACATCCCTGTGTGAACGCTGCCATTGTAGGACCAGGACCAGGACCAGGACCAGGACCAGCCGTTCTAAATGAATACTAGTGTGACTGAGTCGGTTCCACCTCCCTCTCCTCCTCCACCTCCAACCATTAGGAACAAGCGCTGCCACCAATCCAATACATCATCCGACTCCAAATTCATTATGTGTTAAGTGTTGACTGGTTAAAGCCGGCCCATCACTCATCCCCCCAGTGCCCCTCCCCCACCCCTCCCTCCCTGCCGGTCCGCACTACTTGGAATGTGGGGATGGGAATCATCCAGCAGTATTCTGTTATTCCAGGCCATTACCATGTGCCAAGTCGGGAAAGAGATCCAGTGATGTGGCGCTGCAGTTTGTGATTGGAGTGGATGCTCGCTCGCCCTCTCTCTCTCTCTCTCTCTCTCTCTCTCCTCCTCTGACAGCCATTTTAAACACTCGTTTATGCAGCACTTTTAATATCAATAAGAGAAGCAGGCAGGCAGGCGGACAGGCGGCACTTCCTTTTTGCTCGCGCGCCTGCACACACACACACACACACACACGGAGTGACACACGCGGCGGCCTGGCTGGAAATCAGCAGCTTCCATCTCGCTGGTATGACAGGGTGTGGTAATTATGTCTCTGTGAGAGTGCGCGCGCTGTTTGCCGGGTGAAAAATGATAATGGGGTGATTTTTAAGTGCCATATCTCCCGCACGGGTAATGAAAAGTACTTTTAATCCAGTTCCCGAAAAAAAGAGGAAGAGGAGGAGGAGGAGGAGGCGGGCGGAGGAGAGGAGGAGTGAGACGCTGCTCTCAGGGTGGAGGCCCCGGGATGGAGGGAGGAAGCGGAGGGAGGTGGAGAAGAGTGAGGAGAAGTTTTCAAGGCGCTGCAGTGTGCACGCGTATTAGTGTGTGTGTGTGTGTGTGTGTGATAGCAGGGCTGGTATTGTTGTGCCAGGGGATTGCCTAAGCCTTGGCATGAAGCTTGAGCTCAGCAATTAGAATAATTAAGAGGGACTGACAAGCTTTTAGAGGCTTCGCCCCGACTCCCCTTCCATCCCTCTCTGTCTTTCTCTTCATTCTA